>VWYP01020545.1:326851-469539 GCA_013400435.1 Pycnonotus jocosus | reverse complement strand
CCCGCCTGCCGCTGCCGGGGTGCGGGGCACGGAGCTGAGAGTGCGAGGGCTGGGAATAATTTATTTCCCCCGGTGCCGGGGTGGGAGGGAGGGGAAGGTCCCTCCCCTCCTCCTCCTCCTCCTCCGCCGCCGCCCGCTCCTCCTGCTCCTCGCTCTGCACGCCGGTGTGCGGTGCTGCCGCCGCGGACACGGGGGCTGAGAGCCGGGCTCTGCTGCCCGCCCTTTGTCTGCTGTCCCTGTCCCTGCCCTGTCTCCGCCCTTGCGTCCGCTAACCAGCTTCTGCCCCTGGCTTTGCTCCTGGCTCCCAGCCCCTGCCCCTGCCCTTGCCTCGGTCTCTGTGCCTCCCCTGCCCCTGCCGCTGCCCCTGCCCCGTCCCTGTCCAGCCCTTACTCTCCACCCTGACAACCTGAGTCCGTGATCCTGCTCCCTCCTTGTTCCCTTGTCCCTGTGTCTCAGCCTTAACCCAAATGTCTCTGCTTATACCCCTGCATCCAGCCTTTTGTCCCTCTGCTCTATTCCCTGTCCTTAGCCCTGTCCATGTCCTCGTCTCTCTGTCCCTGCCCCTGTGCACCTGCTCCATTCCCTATCTTTTTGTCCCTATTCCTTTGCCCCACTCCCTGTCCCTTTGCCTCAGCTCCAATTCCTGCCCTTCTGCCCCTGGCCCTGTCCACATCCCAGCCACAGCTCAGCCTCTGCTGTACCTGAACCCACTGTTGGGGAAAAGTGAGATTTTTACTTAAACCTCCTCCATTTCAAAATGATTCACATGCACACACATCTCCAGAGGTGGGTCAGGCAGCTCTGGAGGCAGGCAATGTGTGAGTCCCTGGGGAGTGCAGGTCCTTGGGATAAGGCTGCTACTCCCCAAGGATGTGTGCCCAGTCCCTTTATCCCTGCAAGAGTGGCAAACCCGGTAGAGACCAGAAGGAGAATG
This sequence comes from Pycnonotus jocosus, assembly GCA_013400435.1. Taxonomy (NCBI): domain Eukaryota; kingdom Metazoa; phylum Chordata; class Aves; order Passeriformes; family Pycnonotidae; genus Pycnonotus; species Pycnonotus jocosus. Next base: position 468,605 of record VWYP01020545.1, on the reverse strand, counting down.
AGAAACTGAACATGAAACACTGGCAAGTCAAACAATTCATAAAACCATAAATTTTTAACAAAGTAAGACTGACAGAGGTCATCAGGAGATGGGAGCAAATCCACAATGGTTTAAAGCATCCACCATACTGCTGCAGCATCCTGCCCAAGGGCCAGAGACAGCCGGGGTGAGCAGTGGTGACATGATGTAATCGGAAAGCAGAGCCTACCTGCCAGCATTTTTGAAGTGCAAAACTGGCATGGTCCAAGGGCTCCCTCCTGGATTGGTTTCAGTGCCAGAGGGAAAGGTTCCCTCCACGGAGGTGCAAGCCACATGGATGGCACCATGCAGCTGCCCCATGTCCATGCAGGCTGCTTCCCTGGCCCTCCTCCCACCCAGCTGACGGAGAGCCGGGCCGCAGTGGCCCCAGGGACATCCTTGCCATCTGCCCAACCTGCCTTTTCCTCTGGCTCTGCACTGAGCCTGAGTTCACCACCACCAGAAAACTTCACTCTGTTTCCTGTTTTACTGGGTTGTGCCTCACCAGGGATGGAGTGAGGTGATGTCCCTCATCTTGGATGGAGAAATGCACTGCCTTTGTAGTAAAGACAAAAGTCAGCAGTGGTGCACCATGTAGGGGGTGGAACACCTGTCCCACCACTGGCTGCTGGGTGTCCCTGGCCACTGCTGTGGAAACTGGGACTGGCAGCAGCTGGTGAAGAGTCAGTTTGGCTCCGAGGCTTCCTTTTTGGGTGGTTTATTTGTTTTTCAGCTTTGGGTATTTGCTTGTTTTGGTGGTTATTTTTTAACATCTGTGCCTACTCCATATATTTCAATGCTTGTAAAAGTGACAGACTAATAATGTAATTTCCTCATGCCAAAATCTCATGCAGGCAAAAGCTGTGTGGGCTCACTGGTGAAACCATTGCCAGTGGGATGTGGTCTCCTTCATGCACTCCTGCTTCCCTCCAGCCAGGGCTTGCCAGCAAGGCCAGGCCATGCCAGAGGGGCTTCAGCTGAGCAAACACACCCTGGCTAGTGCCTGCTCTGCCCAGCAGCCATGGAAACCTGGCCAGTGATTTTGGAGGAGGCTGCTAGATGTGGCCAACTCTCTTGTAAAAAAAGGAAGAAATGGGGAAAGGGGGTGATGGGGTCCCACTGCTGTAGCAGGAGGGGATGCCATCCCTCCCTGTCAGGATGCTCCTGTACCAGTTTCCAGCAAAGCCTTTTCTTTTTTTCAAGAGATAATTCCCTAAATAATCTTGGGACTATGGGATAGCTAACCTGCCAGCAGGTTTTGGGGCTCAGATTAGCCCTCCCTGAAGTCATTGGGATTTGTGTAGGGCCTGTGCAGATGAATTTTACACATTTTCTTTGTTTCTAGCTGCTTAGTATCCAGAGCAGCCGGGACTGTTAGTGCAGCCAGCACACCTCTTTCTTCTAGGAGGTGCGTGTCACTTATCAAGAGGGGACAGTCAGTAAAAGAAGGTGAAAATGTAACAACTCCACTTCGAAGTCTTGTGCCTCTCCTTGGTAACCTCCATCCTCCATTTCTTTACGTTATGCCTTCCTGTCCCCTTTCTCCTCTGTTTCTTACACTTTCACAAGGTCTCTAACCTCTTCTTTGGGCAGGATGGGGAAGTCCCACGGTCATGCTCTGTGGGTGAGGTATCCAGCAGACTCCCCAGACCACTAATATTCAAGAACACATGGAAATTGAAAGGGACTGTTTGGGACCTCAAACCCCATTTTCTACACCCTTCAGAAATAATGTAATAGACCTTCAGTTCAGACAAGACAAGGCCTTCTCAGACCGTACACATCTAGGTCAAAAGTGCTTCCCAAACTCACTAGCACATTTCAGGCTCATCTTTGTATAGGAGAGCGATGCTAATGGTGGCCTTCATCAAAAACCAAGATACTGCAGAACCCACAAAGCCCGGGACTTTGCAATGTCCTTACAATAGCAGGAAGACTTTGCTAAGACATTTGCAGGGAGCCAAAGCTGTGACCAAGCCCTGTGCACTGGGGGGAAAGAAGAAAAAGAAGCTTCCAGGCTCTGCCAGGCTCTTCCTAATGGAAAATTTATTTCTAACCCCAGCTCCAGCACAATCTCACTGATACAATCATGATCTACCCATAAATCACCCGAAATCCTTACTTGATCCGAAAGGTTTTGCTACGACCCAGAGCACCAGCACACCTACCCAGCCCCTGCCCCTGAGCAGCCTCCAACATGGCTGGGCATGGAGGGAGCCTCCCACCAGGCTGTCCCCACCATCTCACAGGGGCCAGCCACATCCCAGGGGGGTTTTTGTATTGGCCTCATATCCCCTCACTGCTCTGAGTAAATACAATTCCTGATTTTTGAAGGTGAGAGGTTTATGACACATCTTTGGCCAGAATTTTTCATACCTCTCCTATTGACAGCAAGGCTAAGATATTATTATTAATAACATCAAAACAACTATTTAAGAAGAGTGTCTAAGACCAACCCTCCTAGAACAGGAATAAAAGCTTATAAAAATCATAATAATTTTTATTTTCTCTCTTGTCTGATTCAAGGTCTTTGTGTAAGTTACAACTATTCCCCGTTAAAGGCAGGGTCTACCTAATACTGCAGGATGGAGGTTACCAAGAGTTGCACCCCTCATGAAGTAAGTTTTTTAACACAGAAAACAATGAGGAATAAATTGAGATGAGAACTGAGTAAAGACCGTTGTCTGCAATGTAGAATGCAATAGGTGGAATGTAAATAATTGTTTAGGAGGTACAGGCCTCTTTCAAGCATGGGTGGTGGTAGGAAATCACAGCACAGATGGATGTGGCTGCAGTCCATATTAATTTAAGAAAGTGATTATTCAGGCAGTAGAGCTGCTCACTTCATTCAGGGAGCAAGCTCACACCCCAAAAGCAGAATTGAAAAACATTAGCAGGCAAGTAGCTGCTTTATTAACATGGCCACAGCAAATAATTTTGAAAATATATGGGGAAGTTGGGGAACTATTAAGTAATATGGAGCAATAAGGGGCTTTGTCCAAGCTCCTTGGGTGTGGGCAAAGGCCTTCATGGGACTATGTAGAAAAACACTTTTGTCACTGTCACCATGCGGAGAGTCCTGATGCAAATCTTGTCCCCTGCTTTCAGCAGCTTTCTATGACAAAAATTAAGGAAACTGCCTAGGGTTTCTACATAATCAGCTGCAAATAAGAAAGAGATATGGAGCATCAAATTGCATATATCATTTATCCATTGTGTATAGGATGTAACATCTGAAAGCAGGACAGCAAGCTGGGGCACTTTTGCTTTTCTCACACTAATGAAGCTATAAAGTGGACTTTCCAGAGTCAGACTTTTCCACCAAGTCTTTATTTTCTCCTCATCCATACAAGCACTCAGTGTTGTCTTTGTATGCCTTTCCTCTTGACAATCAGATGCACACACAAAGCAGACCTCAACAAATTGTTGAGAGGGACCTCTCCTGCCCAGCACAGCAGGTGGGCTGACAATCCATTGATGGACTTCTCCTGCTGGCTGGAAAACCCTCCCTCAGTCATCCCAAGGTGTGTGGGCTCTCTTTATAATCCCAGTCAAGGAAAGAAATGGGGAGGATGGGTCTGACCATGCTAGAGTAAGATAGAGCCCCTCTCTTGGGTCTGTCTGTGAAGTTGAAGCTTCAGTGTAAGTAAAGTTTGGCTTCAGCAAAGTGGAAACCTCTGACCTGTGAATGCTGGACAGCAAAGTTAAAAGTAATTAATAGCTAACTGATCTTGCTTTTTCTTCCAAAACAAAGTCTTCAGTTCATGCAACCTCCTTGTTTTCCTCTCCTATTTATGCAGGGATTTACCAGAGAGGCCTGGCACTCTGGAGTTGCCTTGGCCATGCCAAATAACCCTTTGGGATGAATCCCTTTTTTGTGCACAGGGCTTGTCACAGTCAGATAATAAAGCAGTCTTTCCTTGCCAGTTTCATGAACTTTGCTCTTAAGCAGAGCCCAAGTCATTTCTAAACAAAGGCCTAAATGTGAAATTATAGGCAACTTCCATGCCTATGTTATTACGAGATCTTAATTTTTTCTAGGGTAGGAACAATAGCAGCTGTTTGGCTGCTCCATTTTTCCAGTGGGCTGCTACAATATGCACCATCTGTAAACTGACATCTCATGATTTCTTCTGAAAATAGAGTATTTAACTTTACACATTTTTCTCTCTCTCTTTTAGTTCATTTCATTCAAATGGGTTTAAACTTGTATTTCTTTATTGCTTATTAACTTTACTGAGGTATGAATATAAAAGAATATAAAATATTAAAAGGCTTTTCTTTTTCAGAAAGGCATTCCTTTACAAACACTGTCAATGCTATCAAACAGGTGAATCTAAACCCTTAAATTTACTATTGATCTTGTAGCCATTGAAAAGAATATAGGACTTTAAAATAACTCCATACCGGGGAACAAGTATTTAAAACTTTCTATTGTCTGGATTAATAATGGCATTTAAGGGTGAATACTTTCAAAGAGTAAAAAGATTTTGTGTTCAATATCTTATATATTTTATGGAATTTCTTTAGAGATGTAAATCTAGAGATTTAACTCTCTGCTCACGCTTAGAAAAGTAGGTAGTGGGAGGGGCTCTTAAAATTAATCTCATTATTTACTATGAATTAAAATAAAAATTGCTGAAGACTAATATACAACATTCATTATGGGTCTTGCTTTTATATTTTCCTAATTTGGATGATGTTTCCCTTAATGTACAGTTTTGGATGCAATACAGGCATAAGAATATACTTTTGCCTGTTCCTGATCCATGGTGCTGCTGTGCCCTATTAGCACAGTGTGCTGAGAAGCATTCCTAGGTATATTTAAGGGAATTCAACTTGGCTCTGGTTATTTACAGTTCTAATGTTTGAAAATCTGAAAATCTTATTTTGCAAATCTGATTTTCAATGTACTTAAATATATGCATCTTACATAAAGAGGTATCTCCCACAACAAGTATTCATGTCTATGGCTACTCTGTCCTACTATCCACTGGCTGCTCTGGCTTTCCATGAAGAAATGATGGGTATTTAACCATGTTACATCTGCATACTGAAGTTTCCAAGGCTTTCATTAACTTGCAAATATTTATCGTGGGTAGCCTTTATCAGAAGAATTTTTTAAATGTCAGTGGCCACAAAAGAAACTCTTAGCCTATTTTACTGCCTAATTTATCTCTCCCCTTTGCTATTCTAACTTCAGTAACCCAAGGAACCAAGGTACACAGGGCTAACAGGCCAGAACAGTTTTAACAGTTTACTTTGTGAAGAAAAGTGGGATGTAAATCCCATGGAAGTCCATAAAAGATATTCCTTTTGCTTCATTTAATGATCACTAAACTTTGAGAGCCTCAGAAAAGAGATTCTTTCTCTTTCATTTAGCAATCACTAAATTTGCAGAGAGCTGGAAACACATTTTACTGCAGGTTTAGAGGGCTTTCTCTTATCCTATCTGTATTTAAAATGTATTTAAAATGCACCGTTTGTGTGAGTGCATGTCAGTGGACCCGAGCATGGAGACACAAGATTCAACACTTTTATCTAAGATACACAACCGCAGCCCGTGGGACTGCCAGCATTTTGCAGGATATATTTGTTTGCCTACTGGCTACTGCAAAAGCTCTCCAGCTGCAGCTGCAAACACAGTTTGAGCAAAAGCTGAATGGTCAAAGCTATTTAAAATACCCACGAAGCCCGAGGATAAGCGGGAGCCGGGCTGGGGCGTGCGGGAGGATGCTGTTCCCGAGCAAGGACCGGGCTGCAGGATCCATCCCCGCTCCCTGACCCGCAGCCCGGGGCGGGACAGACACGGGGTTGTCAGAGCGCGTAACTTATGTGAGACCCGGTCACAGGGGCCACCGAATTCTCAGATTTGTTCTTCAGCCCATCGACATAGGGGTTAATGTGTTGCCCACCCTCAGTGATTGAGTCGCTGCACTTTATGCAGAATAAATGTCCTTTTTTTCTTTTTTCTTTTTTTTTTTTTCTTTTTTTTTCTGTGTTTAAAGAGGATCTTTTGAGGTGGGAGCCTGGCTCTGGCTTTTGACATGAACGGGCTCCCCACAGCGGCCCGGCAGCAGAGGCTGGCTGGGCACCAAGAGAGAGGCACAAGGGATGGAGGTCGGGGTGTTCTGCACAGCCCTGCTGGATGGCTGGGAAGTGCAAAGGGACCCTGCGTGTGTGTGTGTGTGTGTGTATATGAATGTGTGTATATGTGTGTATGAGAGTGTGAATGTGAGTGTGAGTGTGTGTGTGAGTATGAATGTGTGTGTGTGAGTGTGAGTATGACTCTGTGTGTGTGTATGTANTCTTCTGTGTTTAAAGAGGATCTTTTGAGGTGGGAGCCTGGCTCTGGCTTTTGACATGAACGGGCTCCCCACAGCGGCCCGGCAGCAGAGGCTGGCTGGGCACCAAGAGAGAGGCACAAGGGGTGGAGGTCGGGGTGTTCTGCACAGCCCTGCTGGATGGCTGGATGGCGTGTGTGTGAGTGTGTGTGTGAGTATGAATGTGTGTGTGTGAGTGTGAGTATGACTCTGTGTGTGTGTGAGTGTGTGTATGAATTTGTGTGTGTGTGAGTATGAATGTGTGTGTGTGAGTATGTGAGCATGAGTATGAATGTGAGTGTGTGTGAGAGAGTGAATGTGTGTGAGTATGAGTATGAATGTGTGTGTGAGTGTGAGTGTATGAATGTGAGTATGTTGTGAGTATGAATGTGAATGTGTGTGAGCATGTGTGTGTGTGTGAGTGAATATGAATGTGAGTGTGTGTGTGTGAGTGTGAATGTGTGTGAGCATGTATGTGAGTGTGTGAGTGAGTATGAATGTGAGTGTGTATGTGTGTGACTGTGTGTATGAATGTGAGTGTGTGTGAGTGAGTGAGTGTGAGTATGAATGTGTCTGTGTGTGAGTGTGTGAGTATGAGTATGAATGTGAGGTGTGTGTGAGTGTGGTCTCCTGGAGCCAGTGGTCAGCAATTGTCCTGCCACATGCAAAGAACAGCCAGGTGTCACAAGCAGCAAGCCTGACCTGTGGAGGTGCATGCTGGGCAAAAAACCATCTCTGTTTCAGCTTCAGGAACCCTTAAAGCTACACAGATGTGGGCCCAAGCCTGAATATAACAACACGTGGGTGTAATGTTATGGGGGATGTGAAATGCATGATGCCATGATGAAAACATGGCAACAGAAAACAAACTTCTTTCTTTATCCCAGCACACTTAATTTACTGAAAATATCTCATCAGAGTCTTGCACCCCCAGAACTGCATGGTCATACTACTTTTATTTAATTTTGTCTCCTTGCAAGCTGTAAAATTAGTTTTTCAGAGCAAATACTATCCAAGAAATACACCATGACAATAAAACACTGGGCCAACATACAGTGATGATGTGAATACAGTAAGAAAGTTAGGAATGGAACTTCCACTTCAGTTTTGAGCCATGACTTTTTCAACCAAGATAAGACTGGTTGGAAAATCAGATTCATAGGTTAATTTAAAATAATCTTAATTCTTATTAGCAGCAAAGCAAAGTATTAAGATAAGCCAGAATATTATAGAATAAGCAGATATCTTTCATTATTCCAAATTCTCCACAAGAAGTCTAAAATTCATCACTTATGAGTCAAATATACCTCCCAGCTCTCTTTAAGAAGGTCACTGAGAATCTGCTCAGAGTGATTGTCGATGAAAATATATTGTATGATATAAGGTATAAAAGAGACCAGAGCAATTTTATCCCCAAGAGGAATCACGGTTATACTGCTAAAGAGTGATCCAACCATTGTGAGAAAACTTCCAGGCTCCCATCTCTGCCTTGAGCTTCTCTTGGGGAAATCTGTTCCTCCAGTTTTAACAGGAGACTGTATCAGCTGGCCCAGGACAGGCAGCAGGCTCAGGGTGTGACTGGGTTAGACACTGATGGCAGTGCTACCAAGCTCCCGTTACAATAATGATATGAAGTGGGCTGTGTTGGGGTCTGCTTCAACAACCTTTAAGTGCAAGGGTGCTCCTGCCTCATCCCAGTGCACGGTGAGGTGGATCACAGGGCTCTGCCAGGGACACTGAGCTCCAGATCAGGGCTTTCTGGCCACAAACTCCATTGCTCTCTCTTCAAGAGGAGCCACAGCAGAGGTGTCTCTCTGTGAAGGCACATAAGTTCTGACGAGGTCTCCTCTTGTCCATCTCTTCAATAAGCTGAGTAGATTGAGCTCTCTAAGCCCAGTGAACTCCCTGCTCACTCTTCCACACCTTGGTGACCCCTCAAGAAGCACTTCTCAGAGAGCAGCATCCCCAGCAGATGTGTCCTCCTATTTCATCTATGAAAGACACAACAACACTCATAAAACTGAACAGGCTCTTGGAGAGCTGCCACTGAGGGGAGGGGATGAGCTTGTGAAAGTGGTGTCTTAAAATGCACTGCTGGGTCCTTGTGTACTGTCTCACGACAGGTTTAAAGATTTCTGATGGGTGTTTATGGAGTTGGGACAAATCCTAGGGTGTACCTGTAGATCCCTGCTTATCTTTACATTTATTCTATTTCCTCAAAGTTCATCTGAAGCCCCCCAGGATGCCCCACCCCCTCCTCACAGAGGGCCTCAGTAACTCTAATGCAGCCCTATTATTCCATTCATATATCCACATATGAACTTGTGCCAGTCAGTAGTAGCTCCTTCTACAATAAAATCCATGATCAGCCTGAATGCCTCTATGTCCCTACAGCCCCTGTCCTGCCCCTAGTCCATGCAACTGAATTGTCAAAGTGGCTGCTGTGCCATGATCTTCTCCCTGAGACACTTGTGAAATTTGGAAGAAATTCTCAGGGCTGTGGACTTTTTTGTCTCCAAAATTCTTTCTGAAAGGATGTGTGACTCAAGAGCATATGACAACCAGCTTGTGTCCCTAAGGAAGAGGCAGGTGATGTCTCCAAAGTGACCTGGGGAGTCTTGGTAACTCACGTATCCTCCCTGTTTTGCTCTCAGGCGGGGCAGGGGGCACAGCATTGTCTCTGCTGCTCTGTGGTCACAACAGCCTTTATCAGCTGTCACAGGGGGCTCAGAGCACTGCTCCTGGCAACACTATCTGGCTAATTTCTTGGCCTTTCTCTTGCTCCTCCTTCCAGTAAGATAAGAGGAAAGGAGTTATCTTTATTAGCTGTACACACAGACTTAATTCCTCACCGCAGATCTGGAAATCCTGTGTTTCCAGGCATGGGTGTCACTCCCACACTGCTGCAGGTGCAGCTGCAGAAGCAACCCTGTCCCAGAGCTGCTGGCGGTCTCTGCTCTGTGACCAGCTCTGCCTGTCCACCCTGCCACCCTTCTTGCTGAGTGACCAGCCATGGCACACAGGGCTGGGAGAGAGACCACTGGCCATCTGACCTGGAGACTCCCAACAGGGCTTTTACTGCACAGGTACTACCACCACTGTGTCCAAGAGTGAAATGAACACAGCTTTGGTTTGCAGGAGGAGGGGAAAACTCAGCCTTTGCGTTTACTCTGTTATGGCTGCACATCTGCAGCTCTCGTGCAGCTGAACACCCATGTCCTGCACAGGGAGTGGCCCAGGGAAGCATTTCCCTGGTGAAGTCAAAGTGGCTGCATCCACCTGCCAGCAGCCTGGCTCAAAATTAAAGGGTGCTTGTCAAATACTTGAGAAGCCTTGAATGGAAGAAGATGTAGAAATGGAAAGCATAGTATTTGGGGGGTGTTTTTTCTCCCTTTGGCAAATGGCCTAGACAAGTAACAAAAAAGAGACAGAAATGCCAGAAAGTAAACCACCTACTGTTGACTCCTGGAGATAAACCAGAACATTGTTCCAAGAAGCAGAATGCTGCTGTCATTTCTCCTGGAAGTGAAGAGAGCATCGCCCAGTACTGGGGAGGGGGGTGAGGGAGAGACAAAGAGAAATGAGTGGTTCAGACAGACTCTCAAAGGGGAGTCAAGGTAGTGCCTTTAAATGTGTTTGGCAGGGAGCAGAACAAAGCACGATGTCACGTACTTAGAAAAATCATCGCTGCGGGAAGTTAATGTGGCTTCAGAGACACTTGCGACATTTAGCGGGTTACAATAGTTTGTTGTGGATCATTATGACTCCCACTCCTGAGGAAAGATCTTCTGGGTATGAGTCATGGGGACCCTGCCTGGCTGTGTTATTCTGTCCCATGGCACCCTATTGTCTATTATATTTTCTCCCCACACCAAAAATGCACAGACTGAACCAGAGGGATTGCAGTTTGCTCCTGGTACTCCTTGTGCTATTTTCATTCAGTTTTTGAAATTTTACTTCTTTTGAGTATAATAATGAGTTTTAAGCAAGATGCATCTGTTCGATTTAGTACTATTTTGTGCCTACTAAAGCCCAGTCCCATCACTAATGAAATTAACATCAGGCTCAGAAAGATGCGACCTTTAATCTGAGTAATAGCGAGGTTACAATATCTCCCTGTTTTGAAGATTACTGGCCAACAAAACATAATCCTGGGGAAAGAAGTGCAAAATGTGCTTGTGGGCTTTGGCACACCTGCTTAAACAAGTCCTGCAGTGGCCCCTGCCCTGCCCCTGTGCTGCTGCTAACATCCCTCTGTTCTCCAAAACAGAGCTGATTCAGCACCTACATCTCTGCTGCTCCACCCTTGTGCCCCGGCTTGAGCTGACTTGGGCAGATATTTTCTGCTGCTGACACCATTAGAGCAGCAGTAACCTCTGGCAGGCAGGTGGGAGACAGCTCCATCTTCACCTGCCGTCGCTGTTTGCTTCACTGCCCATGAGCCAGAGCCCTGAGGAGCTGAGGCTCCATTTGCAGCCAAAGCAAGCTGTGGAAAGTCAGCAATTCACCTTTCTCATATTCTTTAGGGATAAAACAACAAAAGCAACAGAAGATTTAATATAGCAATGTGCTAAGAGAGTAAGATTGTGGAAATCACGTATCCAATAACTCACTGGCCAGTGGCGGGAACTATTGATGGCCTCTTTACTCATCACAGTCAGCTGAATTAAATTTCCTTAACGGCCACTTCCCAGCCACAATCACCACTTTATTTCTTTGTGTTTCCATGCAGTTCACCTGCTGAGAGGATGTTACCCATCTGCCTTCATGCTGCTGGGTAGCGGATGCTCCCAGGTGGCAGGGGAATGCTGTATCTCATCCCTGCCCTCCGATACAGTGATGCACATCACAAAACCATTGATGAATTGTATTCTTCCTGCAGGCTGCTGGGTCTGCAAAGGATCAAAGTAAAAGTACATCTTCATAACTCCCGGTGCTTAAGGAAAGTCATAAATAACGGCAGTGCTGTGGCTGTGTATAGATTCTGTGCTCAGGGACAAAGCATTCCACAAACGCAGTAAAGAAATGTTATTCATATTTTATACAAAGGGGAACTTACTACCCAGACAATAGGTAATATTTTTCGTTCTATGTGCCCACTGTATTGGAACAAAAGCTATTTTGGTAATATCATATTTGGCAGAGCTCTTCAACATGCACTCCAGTGTACAGCTCCAGAGCTGTTTCCTACTGCAGGTTATGACTCCTCTGAGCAAAATTCCTGGGTTCAGCACTATGGCTGGAGGCACATCAATGCTCTTGTATACTGGTATGAACATGTCATAGTAAATTACTTACTGGGTGAATAAGGCACTCAGCCCTTTTAAGCCCTTGTGTAGGCTGAAACACTGGGACTGAACAGCCTGAACAGGGCTGGAGCTGCTGGTCTGTGACTTGGGGCACACTGCCTTGGCATTTTCACCTCACCTTGGCCTAAACAGCTGCTTCTGAAGCAAGGTGATGGAGAGCATCAGCTCCCAAAATGTGTGTGCACCCTGGGGCTCAGGCCAGTTGGGTCAGGACATGCTCAAAGGATGTCATGTGCAGAGTGACTTGGCAACCCTGTGACTAGTGCAGGAAGCTGGAGGAAGTGGGAGAAACTGGAGGGTATGACTTTGTTCTTTGTTTGAAATAGTATTTTTCCCACTCTGATTAAACTGCACTGCAGTTCATTAACTATTCAGGTGTTGTCTGCTCTTTACAGAAAGAAAATGCAAGATGACAGACTATTTAACAAGTTCATTTTGAGTACAAATTGTGTTTAAGGCAGGAAAAAATATTACCTCATGCAAAACTTGGGTCGGTGTAATTGCAGGTCTGACTGCTTCGAAGATGAAAAACCTCTTTCTTAATTCAAGGCAAATGTAGCAGAAATAATGTTTAGGAGAGAGGTGCAGGTAGGTACGCACCAGGGAGTGCAATTTTAATATCCTGAGTACAAGATATTTTAAGTCTTTGTCTGACCCGCATTAACACACTTGCTTACATTTCATTTGCCACATTCATCTTTGTCGGTTTCTTGTTCCCCTCAGTGGTTCCTTTGCCTGTGTTTACTCGTGTTTATCTCTAGCACTGATGCTCTTGGCCCAGTTCACGTCTCCTCGGAGGCCCAGCACTCACCCTCTGAGTGCTGCAGGATGAGGTCCAGTTTAATCCTCCAGAGGCAGGTGGCTCCTCCAGAGTCTGCCAACATGGGCACTCCTTCAGTACCAGGAGCATACACTGTGTGATCCAGCCTCTGGATACCTGCCCTTAAAAATATGCAATGAGACCAGGAGTTCATTAGTCAGAAGGCAGAAGGTAACTGCTGCCATGCTCTGAAATTCAGGGCTGATCCACACGTGCTGCAGCTGTGCTGTCAGAGTACTCCCAGGTCCAGAGTCTATCATAGCAGCATCTCAGTCCTGCTCCAGGGCACTGTGGAGCACCACCAGGCTGGGCCAGGCCAGAGGCCTCCTGTGAGGTGCTCTGACCTGCCATTGGAAAATGGACTCCAGCACTGTGGTGAGTCACAGGCCCTTTCCCCTGTGCTCTGCAGGCTGGCTGACAGGGTGCTCATTCCAACACAGGAATCTTTGCTCAAGCAATGTACCCAGAGAGGGCAGGACCTGGAAGAGCTCCTGGATACCCTGCGCTGAAACACTTTGGTTTGTGCTTTTACCATCAAGGCTTCTAAACCTGGGACTCTGCAGAAGGTGGGCATTCTCCTCACCACTGATTTTGGAGCAGGTGGGAGAATTCCATCTTTGCTGATCTTTTCTGAATGCTGGCCTACATCCACATGGGACAGCCACCAGGATGGGGGCTGTGCTTCGGGAGGCAAAGGCACAGCTCAGCCAAGAACTCAAATAACATCAACCACCTGTGACCATCCCACCTTCATTAGTGGCCCCAAAATACCATCACTAAACATGGTTGAACCAAGAGCTGCTGCCCAGGCTGGGTCTTGTCAGTTTGGCTCCTCCATCCTCTACACCCACCTGCCTCCCTGGTTTTTACTGCTCTTCTGTCAAGCTTTGCACAGGGGTCCTGAGCACCCCATTAACTGCAGCAGAAACCCTTGAAAAGTTGAAAACCCGATGATTAGCTGTAATATTCCTTGTTGTAGTCACTTGATTTTGTGCTGTTTACTGAGTCTCACATATCTCCTGATTCAATGTTTTGTAAATTCAGCTTTCTCCAGATTCAGCTGATGTGTGGATGCAGACACTCTTGGATGCTATTTATTCCACAAGTGAGAAATGACTTGATAATTTATGGATTGTTAACCCAAAGTTGTACAGGTTTTTACCTCAGGGAGAGAATAAATACATGTCTCATTTCAACACATTTTAGACAATGTGCTCTTTTTTAATGGCTTCCTTTGATTTTACTCCGAAATATGTAGACACTTTCTCCTAGGATTCTCATGTGGAAGCTTCATGCTGTTCTGTCAGGTTGCATATTTTCCCCCTGAATTTCTTAAAGAAGATCTCACTTATCTGAATTACAAAGATGTTAACGTTGTGTTGTCACTGTGAATATGGAGTTTAGGCAAAGGTTTTATTCTTATTAAGAAATGGAAGAGTTGGAGAAAAATTACTGCATTGTCAATGTGAAACTTATGGATGTTTAATATGAATCAGAACATATTTACTTATTTATAGATGTTGAAATTAGAATATGCTTTAGCCTGCAAGAAAAGAACTTGCACAAACAGCTGGGAAGTGTAGCTGAGATGATGTGCACATTCTTTGTACACTAAAATGAGAATATAGCCATAATGGATATAGATCGGTGAGTTGGTTGAGGAATTTTTAGGCAATGGCATTTGACATTACAGTTCAAGGATGGAAAAGATTTATTGATCCATGAGTTAAAGAGTGACCCTGGTTTCACCTCTTGTTAGTGCTCTGTAGGTTGCATTTAAAAACTGCCGTAATGAATCCTTAGGCTCCAATAAATGTAAATTTGTCCCGTGATAGACCACAGGGGAGCAAAATACTGGAGAAGATGCTTAGCTCCAACACCTGTTTAATTTAGAAGGTATTTTCATCAGATTAAGGCCAGTTTTGTAGGGTTCATCCACTTTCCCTTTTCTGATACTATAATTTATTCTGATCTATAAGGACCTCCCAGGCCAATATTTGTAAACAGTGACTGAAGTCACGAGTCAACATCAACATACGAGACGTCAAAGGGGACAGGAAGTTTTATTGTGCCACTGGGCTCAGCTTTGCATTGCTAAGGTAATTATTAAACCTGGGATAAACAGAACTTTGATCTCATGTGTGTTTTTAAACGATTGGTAACAGTTGATTTTACAAAAATGCTATTTTGAAAAACTGTTCTGTACAGGAATTCATTGTGCCAACATGTAAGGTGTCCAGTGCAAGGTCTGGCAAAGTAAACTGGCCTGCAGCAAAGGTGCTGGCATGGGGTGCTGTGCAAGGAGCTGCAGGGCCTTCTGTGATTACCAGCCAAGACAAGTGGGAAATGTTCCTCTTCCAAATGAAAAAGCAATTCACCGACATCTGTGCTACTGATTAGCAAGAAAAGGTGACTGTGGCTGAGGAAAGAGTGGATGTGTAAAAGGCTAAAAATGTGCACCACAGAAATGCACCAGGACCTCTATCTCATTGGAAATACTGTTTCCATCTCTCCCTTTAGTCATGGGAAGATTGTCTAAGCCTCTTCCCTCTGTGGTCTTCTCCAAGGACAGCTTCATGCTGGACAAACACTGTCCACTTTCCTTTGCCACATTCCTTCCTGCATGAGAAAGTGCCCAGTGAAAGGAGTGGGAACCTGTGGGATGGGCACTAGCACATGTCTTAGGCACTGACCCAAAAACATCACCTGTGATCAGAGTTAGGTGCTGGAGGTTTGTATTTGTACATTTGTGAAGGTAGGGAAATTTGGGGAAAATAAGCAGTTAAGGAAGAAAGAAAACAGAGGAGAAGTGAAGTTCAGAGGAGGGTGAGTTCAGGTGAACCTCTTCCTGCAAACGGGTCAAAAGCACCCCGCATCAGAGGTGTGGATGGGAAGGGACCCCCCTGCACCAGCCTGCCACAGGGAAAGCTCATGCTTGCACTGTAGTAACTCATCCCCAGGAGAAAAGTAAATGGTAACCTTCCCACTCAGTGGGGCTGTGTCAGTGAAGGGATTCCTTGTGCCTTGGACTGTGGACAGTTACAAATCCTGTAGATGGTCAAGAAATGCTGCAAGGGCAACAAACAGCTGTATCGTGGCAGAGGGCAGCAGTTCCCTAAAGTTGCTAAGAAAGGACCAAAGCAATTGGGTGTGCATAAATCTGCAGCTGGTGGGCAGCACAGTGAGCAGCAGCTCACATCTTCCCTCCCTCCCTGCTTTGCTGCATTGGGTTGCTTGAAGCACATAAAGGCAAATAGCCAGTCTAAGCAGAGCTGCAACCCCAGCATATCAAGGCTAAAGAAGGATAACCTAATTAATTCCTTTACACTTTTACTTAATTAAAAAAAAATCCTATGATTTTATTATAATTTCCAACAATATGCTGGAATAAAATTATGTTTTCTCTACTAATAAAATTTTGTGGAAGTATGTAATTATACAGCTCCTGTATTTGAATTATAAGATGTACTGCAAAGTGGTGTGTCTTATGACTATGTAAATTTAAAGCACTAAATATTTCATACTAGTTGTAAAATAACCTAGTGTAATCAAAAAGTATGCCATAGCTGGAAAGGATGGGCTAGGCATGAAGATGATGAAAACTCATCTGTTTGCTTGGCACTGTCAGTTGGCTGTTACCTGCCTACCTTTCTTGAGATCACTCAGGTAATTTATGGCAGATTTCACTGCTATTCTTTGTTACCCATCCCTGTAGGTGCAGATATTAGTGTATCCACAAACCATCCTGCCTTCTGCACCTGGAGAGTCTCTTGCAGGAGAATGCCATGGGAGACAGCCCCAAGGCCTGGAAGAGAATTCCTCAAATCAATGCTGAAATAGAACTGGTGGCTTGAAATAATAACCAGTGAAGTAAATGTCCTCTTACTTACAGTAATTAAAAAAATAAATCTGCAGATGGGCAGAATTCTGCAGAGAAAATCTGCAAGGAAATAGCAAGTGAAACCTCAGCATGCTGGCTGGGCTGCTTCTTTATCACCTCCAGCAAATGGATATCTACAATGGTGTCGTTTATTGTTGATGACTGATAATAGGATTACAGCTCCCACATCCAAGAAGTATGGCATCCCAAATAGCACCGTTTCATGCTGAAGACATTATTATCACATCCTGTCTTCACGTACTGCTCAACCAGTTATCTGTGTGGGACTCAGTGTAGAGCTCTGAGACTTTATAGGATATTATCATGTTATATGAAATTCAGGCTGCTGTAGCTATAAATCAAGAGGACACCTTGTAGGGTGGCTGGTTCTCCTTGGAGCAGCATCCTAAGCAGAGGCTCTATTCTCTGAAAGATTAGAATGTGATTTTTAAAAAACTGTTGCCAATGAATTTAAAGTTCATGAAAAGGGCGGGTTTAATAGCTTTAGTGTTGTCTCTTTAGTAGTCTTGTATGTACAGCATGTGGGCAGCAGATGCTTGTCCATAACTCCTTAAAAAGATAACCCAAACATGAATACAGAGTCCCCTCTTTGGAAGACTAAGGGGATAATTAATTCTAAATAGTATTTTTGAACATCATAATGTCTATCTATAGCTACCGGCTAGAAGTGCCCAAGCTGTGCCACTGGCCAAAGGCAATCCATGTACAGGGAAACAGTGGGGGCTGTATATATTTAAGGTTTGGTTTGGGGGGCAGCTGAGCTGATCCTAATGGCATGTGGCTACCAAAGTCCACCCTTCCCCATCCTTTCCCACCCATCCCTGAGACACAGCAGAAAGTTTTCCAGTTTTGGGCTGAGTTAGTTTCAGGGTCTCACTGGGGCTAGCTCAGCTCCACAACAGGCACAAAGCAAAGAGCAGTACAGGGCACAGGTCTGGGGGAAGACAGGACCAGACCCGTGGATAAGGGGAGATAGCTCACTGAGTCTTGTGGGACTGAGGCATTCTACTGTGGGTAATGGGGAAGGCTTGAAAATGCTCAGCTGAGGCTTTGCTCCCCAGCCCATGAGGATCAGGGGTTGAGAATCTGTGGGTTGAGAATCCCATGGCAGCAGTATTGCCCCAGGCACTGCATATTGAGTAGCACAGCTCTCATTTGAGCCCTTGTGTTCCTCCCTGAGCAGGAGTAAAAACTACATTTGTTGGGCACAGGATGCTGCCTTATCCTTGATGAAGAAACTACAGCTGGAAGAGAAACACTACCTTCAAAATCTATCCAGCTTTGAAGTACTGCTAAATGCAAAATTTGGAATATTGGCAACCGAGTACCAAAGGTGACAAGCAGAAAGCTTCATTCAGCTCCAAACAGCTAGTCCAAGCTTTTCAACCTGCCCCAGTTAAGAGCCTCAGCTGGGGCCATCTCTGCTGGGCTGTTGACTCAGAACATCTGAGCAAATATCTTGTCTCCTTTTGCTGATAGGAGACCATGGTATTCACAGGTCAACTGTACTAGGGCACACAAAGGAGATTGGGGTCAATCATTAAGATATATTTATATAAACTGATCCATAATTGAGCTGTGAAAAGGTCAATTCCATTTCCAGGGATCAAGATGCAGAGGTGGGCTCTCCTATCATTTACCTCAGGTGGCCTCCTTCAAAACCCACTGGAGTCAGAAAAAATCATTGGATCTTCCCCTCAAATGCAATTAATCCTCAGAATTTAAAAAACTTATAATGAGAGATCAAAGCTAAAATTTCAGCAACAATGAACTAATCCCTCCTGATAACCAAATACGCTTAGTACCCATACCCAGGAAGTTAGACTAAACCAGCAGGTTTTCCTAAAGACTTTTCATCTGTGCCTTATTTTTCCACAAAGACAAGTGATAAATTAATTGAAGAGACCAACCTTTGCACTCCCCAGGCTTTATATTTCACCTGTGTTTTTAAAAATAGATCTGAGAGGGGAAACAGCAGGTTATAAGTTTGCACTAGATTTATGAACTCTTGTATGCCTCTCTTTGGGACCCAGAAAAGAAAGGGAATTACTGGATGTACTAGAGAAATTTATATTAAGGACCTTGTAAGTTAAAACCCAAGCAGTTTATGAGAAAAAGCACTGATGCAGTTTATCATTTAGGATTCACTCGATACACATAAGGAGAAGGAAAAAAGTTCTACGTACATAAAAGTAATAATTTAATAACAAAGTTCTGTTGGTTACAAGTTAGGGCTTTAAAATGCCCACTGACTATAAAGGCTTGTAATATTTCAGCAGGTTATTGCCTCTGAGATGTGTTGCCACTTCATTACACATTTTCAGATTGTTCAAAAGCCTACAATGCTAAAGATGTGCTTTCTTCTGCCTGAAATAATGTTTGAAACTTGAGTGAGGGGGTGAATGTATGGCATATGCTGCTCATGAATAAAATATACTCACAGCTAAGCAACCTAAAGTGTTCCTCTCTTAGGGGATTAACTCTATTTACCAGAAAATTTTTAAGAATAATTTTTAAAACTGTTTCTTGAAGAGGAAGAAGCCAAGCGCTTGAGTAATGCTGGGGATGCTTTAGCAGAAGGGATGGAGGAAAGGAGCCAGGGAGGACATCAAGCCTCGCACTGGTCATGGGAGATAGCTCAGTGCTGTCTCATACATTGGGCAGAGGTGAGCTCTTGCAGAGGAACACAAGCCCCTGTGCATTCTGTTGGCAGACTCAGCTCTGAGGACAGGCACAGGGAAACTCACCCTGTGGCAGAAGCTGTGCTGAAGATCTGCCTCTTCTAAGCAGGAGGCTCATGCTGTCACTCTGACTCTTCAGAGGAGGTTGTGAGAATGGCCCAACACAGAAGAACTTTATTTTTCCCTGCTTGTGCCTGGGGAGCCCAGCACTAAATTGAGCTCCTGACTACCCCAGACTGTCTGAAGGGGTGACGGTTCGAGCTGAAGGAGACCTCTCACCCACCCCTGCAGGGCTGGCCCCAAATCCTCAGGGCATTCTTGAGTCACTGTTGGGCTCCCAGCTGCAGCTTCATAGGCTGCTTGAGGTGTAAAATACCTGGACGCTGACTCCCCAGCAAACAGCCAGCCAGGCATCTTGCAGGATTTATTGGGAAGGGTTTGTGCAGGATCGAAGTAGCACAAGTGTGAAACTGCTTTGCTGAAGTGTAACTCAGAGACTGGCACCCACACTGTGCTGCTGCACACATCACCAGTGACAGGCAGGCAAGAAGGGGAACCCTGTGAGGAGTGGCTGAGGTCACTTGGTCTCTTCGGCCTGGAGGGGGCTGAGGGTAGACTCACTGCAGTTACAACTTTCTCATGAAGAGGAGGGACAGGCACTGATCTCTTCTCTGTGGTGACCAGTGACAGGACCCAAAGGAATGGCCTGAAGTTGTACTGGGCGAGTTTAGGCTGGCTAATAGGAAAAAGTTTTTCATCAAAGAAGGTGGTTGGGCACTGGAACAGGCTCCCCAGGGAAGTGGTCACCGTTCCATGCCTGATAGAGTTCAAAAAGTATATGGACAATGCTCTCAGGCACAGGGTGTGACTCTTGGGCTGTCCTGTGCAGGATCAATGATCCTGATGGGCCCCTTCCAACTCAGCACATTCTGTAATTCTACGAAGACACCAAGAAAAGGGGAACATACTACATACGCTGCTGCAGGCAGCTCCCATCAGCATAGCCACTCCATCTACCTGTCTACAGCAATACAGTCACTTCAGAGACACAAAGACCTCTGGCCACACTGCCCACCTTGGACATGGAGCTCCTGGAGGAGGAGTGGAGGCTAGTACAGAGAGCAGCCACAGAGCTCCAGCCCAGAAACACATGCGTGGAGCTGAATGAGCTTCCCCACAACAGCAAGGACTTTTCAAGCCTGAAAACATTTCAAATAACATGTTGAGAGACTGCCAGTGCTCTTGTTTGTCTGAGAAGGAAGACACTACCAGTGCTCTCCACGTCCCTTTTCAGTGGCACAGAAGTTTACTCTCCTGTGCTCTTGGCCAGGCCCACAACCAAGCCTTTAAGTGATGGGTGTCCCTCTGCTTGTCCCAAGCCTCAGTGGCACAGCCAGGTACAAACAGTTGCAGTTCCCCTTCACGGAGGGTCCTTGCATGTAAACCCCTCAGGAACTGCTCTGTACTTGGCAAGAAGAAAGGGAACACCCTGTGTACCCACAACGGTATTATCCAGACAATTTTATCCCCTTCATCTTGTAATCCTTAAAGCACAATTTTCTGCTTTCAGCTCTTGAAAATAACTTTTTCTTTCAGTTTGGCAGCAAATGATCAATTTGTTTTGTGAAGAGTCACAAAAACCCACAGCTCTGAAAATGTGAGAAAAAGAATGAAAAATACTCTTTTTTCTTCGAATTGTAGTGCTTTGGCTCTACCTGCAGGGTTAGCAAATGGTGGATTGCAAATATAGTTTGAGCATCTATTCATTTTATTGCAGGAAAAATATCAACATGTGTGCTGTATTTTTTGGCTTCTAAACAGCAAAGTAAGTGCACATCAAATTGAGAGGTGATGTATAGTATAAGAAGACATTTTGATCCATGCAGCAAAATGAAAAGTATGCAAATTATTAGCAGTTTATAAGGAATAAAGTTTTACTATACATAATTTTACATGCTTGTACAGGGAATCCATAATCCCACTAAGAAATGTTAAGTCTACCTATAATAAATGAGGGGGTTCAGAATAAGAAAACTTTTTAGATTTGAGCCAATAAACACCTAAAAACTGGAGATTAAAAACAGCATTGGAATACTCCAAATAGCCAAACAAAATCATCACATTTGTTCTTAATGACTGCAGTACTCAGCAGTCTTCATTTTCCCAAGAAATACTTTGCTTTAAATTCTGTATTTTCTTTAGCCATGTTTCTCACTTAAAAGCCTGCATGAGCTTTTGTACTGTTGCCAAGCTTATTTTTTGTTTATATACAGGTTCTTACCATGGAGATATGTCCCTGACATGAAGGCATCCAGTATAGGAAATTACATGCAATGCCTTATTCTTCTAGTTTAATTAATGCTCTGACAACTTGGCAATAAGGCTACAGTGAAGAAAAGGTCTCTGCAGGGAACCTCAGGTTTTGAGGAATAAGAAAGCTGTCAAAATTTTACTATATATCTATAGTAACATATTGAACATCCAAAGATTTCTGGAAGGCATCTGTAGAAAAGAATTCAAAAGGAAAAAAGGTTAGCATAAATGATGTTCCTTAACCTGCTAAAAATAAAAGAATTACTTTCTCAGCAGTCAGAGTTGGAACTGGGTAAGCAGCTGACTTGTTTCGTGCAAAAAGAAATTCCAGTTTTTAATGAGCGAGGACTGTTTGACACAAACAGGAAAAAGGATTAGCCCAATCCTTGTTGAGACTGGTTCTCTTCTGTGATTTAAACAATCTGAATGAGGAGTAGATCTGTTCCACACATTGATCCATGTAACCATTCTAGATCTGTGTCCAAACACGTGTGCCCAGGTCTTCTGCTCCAAACTTCGCATCCCTCTCAGCTGAAAAGCACAACAGCAGCAGCTTGGCACGAAGGCAGGAAAAGGTGTCCTCTCTCTCTCCTCTGACTGGTTCAGTAGCTTGAGAAGCATCAAAGATGACATCCCCAAAGAGAATCCAACAGCTCTAAAGGCAGCCTGAAGTCACAGACCTCAGATCATCAGAAACCTGTGGTGATCCATGTCTTACTGTAATATCATTTGATATTCATGAACTTGCCGTACTCTTTCACCATCCTGACTTCCCCAGGAAGGGAAATTGAGAAGAAAACAGCAGCACCACCTGACTTCCTCCACTATTTATCTCTTTGGCTGTGAACATGCAAAGACACTGCTCTTTTCTGATGGATGAGCTATTCTTTAGCTACTGACGGAAAACAGTTGCCCCTGGTCACACATTTAATTGCCTTCCACACCAAAAATTCATGAAGTTGTACCATCTGAGGAAAACATAAACCACCCACATATTTATGTAGCCTTCTGAAATCAGGATTTCTGACTCCTGTAGTGTGAGGGCTACCCAATACAGAGCAGTTTTAATTTTCAGTCTAATGTCCAGCTTCACTACATTTTATTTTAGGAATGAGATTACTTATTTCTGTAAATACATCCCAAATGGACCAGAGGGATCAGCTTCAGTCTCTTCAGCAAGTTTAGAAGAAACTGGATGGTGAACAACAGAGGTACTGCTGAGGACAAATTACTTTGCAGAAAGTAACTGTGATTATTTGCACAACCATCATATTTTGCTTTTCCTATAATCAACCGGAGACTCCTGCACTCTTGACATTGGATAAGATTTTTGTAAAGGATTCTAAGCCACTGAAAAGCAACACATTCAGGATACATAAACATATCTCTTTACTGATAGCTCCAGACATGTTCTATCTTGCTTGAAGTGAAGAGTAGCACTGAAGAAGTTATTTAAGGTTCCTGCACATGCCCCAACCCCAGGCTCAGTCAAGTGAAAGAGCCTGTGCTGACAGAGGAAGCTCCCCTTCCCAGGAGGCAGGAGCTACAGGTTTGTTTACATCACCGGAGAAATTGTGCACTTGTCTTTAGTTGTTCTTCTCATTTTCTCTGAAATTCCCAAATCTCAAGATGACACTCTTCTCAGAAAGTTTGAGCAGAACTCCCAGTTATTTGCTGTTTCTTAATGATTTGCATCCTTAAGAAATAATCAAAAACAGCATAAAAATGTAAATGTGAGGAAATGGGATGGGTATTCATTCAGCTATGCAGCTGGAATTCAGGAACTGCTGTAATTGCACACAAACAACATAATTTGCCTCCCTTGTAGATGCTTTTGCTTATTCGCATCACGTCTTTCTTTTTCAGGGGTGTTGCTGAAGTTCCTACACTCTGCAAGATGAAACAACCACTCTCTGCTGTTACCATCCCAAGCCTGAGATGTTGAATTGCTCTAGGATGGCAACACTAGGGCTGGCATCCAGGGTGCCATCACAGAGCAGGGCATTCACTTCCTCACACAAACTGCTGGCCCAAGTGGGAGCTCTCAGTGGACTACTGAGTGCAATGGCAGAGGAAGAAAAAAACATAGGTGGGATTGTACTGATGGAAATGGGGTAGAGGGAGAACAGCACCATCATAAATAGTGTAAGAACTCTTTAACTAAAGAGAAATAATGCAAACAGCAAGAATATAATCAATGCTTTTGCCCCCAGAGTGGTAAACAACTTTGCTTTCCATCACCATCACTCTGGTACATTCTTTCTTCTGCTGGATTTTGTAGAAAAATGCTCCCTCATCTGGCAAGGTTGTTTTAATGAGAGGTTATTTACATCACTCTTGGCTATTCTCTCTTTCACAACTCTTCTGACTTGGGATTTAGGAGGTGCCTATGTGAAAACCCTCATTACCTATGGAAAAACCTCATTACCACAGGAAATGTTCAGCTGCTGAAGTACCAATGCATAGGCTCCAGAAAAGCTTGCTAGCAAAGCTCAGTTTCCCTGCCCTCCCAGCCCTCTTTTGTTCCTCTCAAATCAACTATCTGAAAAAAGTACATGAAATAATGTGCAGCACACATTTCCCTGAACAAGAATCAAATGCAGTAAAGAAACTATTTGCATATTAGAAATCATGTTTTGCAGAAAATCTGTGTGCCAGGAAAATGGAACATATGTGCTGAATGAATTTAGGCAAAGCTGCACCTTTGCTGTGCTGCTTAAGAAAAATCACATTTACGATATCAGTCTGAGACTGACACGGGCTTTTCATCAGCATTTCATCAAAACTGAACAAATATGAAATATGAACACTAAGTACAAGATGACAGTACAGCATTCATGGTTCAACATACTGCATCAGGTTTTGGAAAAGGACCTTGCTGAAGCCAAACACCTGCCTTCAAGTACACAACAGACCCCTCTCTGAATACCCAAACAAGTCCTGGCAGGACAGAAGGCAGTATGTGGCAGCAGGTGCACACCTGCAGCACGGTGGGACAGACAGCCCACAGCAGCGTTCCCGCTCTGCTTGCTTGTGGGAGATCCTCTGGGGAATGTCAAGCCCAGGAGTTCGCTGTGCTTCTAGTGCAGATCTCTGCAAGAACCATTTCAAAAAATAACACAGAATCACAGTGGGAGGGTACAGGAAGAAACAGAGAGCAATACAGAAGTCCAGTAGAGTTCTGGATACTTCAAAACATCAAAGCTGTCAAAACTTCACAACTTCATCTCAAAGGAAAGCTCAGCCTGTTTCCCTACTGGAGTTGCCCAGCTGCCTGCCCAAACAGGAGGCAGTGAACATGTATCTCCTTTCAGTACTTTGCTGCCTGTTGGTGGTAACTCCCTTGGAAGAGCTGTATAGCAAATCCTTTTCGGCAGCTGCAACACACCAGTGGAAATGATTTATTATCAAATTTAGTTTGAACCAAATGAAAGGAAGAGTTAGGGATACTTCTGCTGCTTTGGAAAAATTGGGTATTGGTCACTGGCAGAGGAGGAGGCGCTTAGGTACTAAGTACAACACACCACAACACTTCAAATATGAAGTCTACCCGTGGTACTTTGGACATCATGTTCCCACTCCAAGACTCTCTGCTTACAGTCAGATATTCATGTGTTCAACAGCATGGAAACACCCCCCTCCACGGGCTGCTTGACAGGGTCAGTCTTTAATACAGTACTTCTGAGCTCCTTGATCTCAGACACCTGGATGGATACATGGCTGATATATTGCTAACATCCAATAACAAGCAGTATGATATTTTTCTGTTTTTTATTTTGTATAGACACTGCCGTTGAGCTGTGGCTTTTTAAAGACGTAAGTTTTCAGGAAGACATGAATATGGTCATTATAAGGATTGTACTTCTGCAGTTTCAACTCTGCTGGCATATACAATTTCTGTATTGTTTTCAGATTTATTCTTTAAATGGTTTTAATAAACATGCACAAAAGTAAAGAATCAAAAAGTTACCCTTATCTGAGTATTGTACAGCTCATTTGAATCAGCCTGTTCATAGCAAAAGATCTCACAATGAAGCTGAGATTAAAAACACATGGTTTTTGCTATTAATCTCCCATTCAATTTTCTAGTCGAGCCATTCCAGCATCTACAAACACATAACAATTTTGTATTGCCTATGATTAGACTTGCTAATCAAGCTGTATCTTTATCCCAATGCATATTTACCAGCAATGGTAAGGCTTCTTTTGTAAGTTATGCCATTCTGTCACTGAGAAAACTGGAGAAGTTACTTCACCTGTGGCAGGATTTACTTCTGGATGGAGTAAATCTTCTGTTCCCCAAATGTCTGGGCTGACCAGAACACACGCTATACCAACCTCCAGGCAGCCCTCAAGATCCTGCCATTTCTCACTCTTTCTGCCATCTCTGCCAGTACAAGTGCAGAGGCAATACCTAATCTTGAGATACTTAACTGGGTACATTTTGCCCACAGGTCCTATATTCCTGCTGGAAATCCTGTCCTTCACACTATTCTCCTGGCATGGCTGGCTATTCCAGTTATGAGAGGAAAACAGTGCCTGAATGGCCTTGTCAAAATAGTATTTGGTAGATACTGGAAAAATTTCACCAATGGCAAGAATGAATGTATTTTTTACACTGTGTATAGAAGCATCAGAACTCAGAAGGTACTGAAATAAACGAGTTATTTCTTTATCTTACCCCAGAAGAGTCAATAGCTATAGGAATTGTTACAGTAGAAGCAGCAGCTTCTGGGATAATGTAAGTAAGACAAATCATTGTTCAAAATGAGTGAATCAACTACTGTATTACATGTGGCTTGCAGCCTTGCAAGCCTTCTTAAAAAATAAAATCTCCATGTTATGTGCATGAAAATGCAGCTGTTGATGAAGCCAGAGCCATTCAAGGGCTAATCTCTTCACAACTGATGATAGCTGCATTTCTTTTTCCATTACCTTATCCTTGCAGATAAGGATACAGTGCCTGGAGACAAGCACTCCAACTCTGTAATTTTTTTTCAGTATTAT
The DNA here is from genome assembly GCA_013400435.1 of Pycnonotus jocosus. NCBI lineage: Eukaryota > Metazoa > Chordata > Aves > Passeriformes > Pycnonotidae > Pycnonotus > Pycnonotus jocosus. The sequence goes on along the minus strand of VWYP01020545.1, from coordinate 442,233 downwards.
AATGCTTTATGAGTCAGGAATGATGAAAAAAAAAGTCTATTTTTAAAATACATACTGCAGCGCTAAGATACTGAAGGTTTTTAATTAAACTATCTTACTTGTAGTTGTTGCACAGTTTTCGAAACCACCTGTAGAAGAGGTGAAATCCTGGCCCAGGGGAGGCTAAAAGAGGCCTCATCCATGAAAATGGGGTCTCGGAACATTGCTAAGGTATCTGGTAAGAAAGAAACTCAGCAGTAATTTACAAACTCATTGACATGGCTATATAGAAATATTTCTAGTTTGTCAGAATAAATCCTACTATTCATCATCAGCATAGTTATAGCCTACATCAATCATTTGCACTTCAGTCACCTTGTTCATTCTCATACTCTGCTGATTCAGCTTTAAATTTTATTTCACTGATAGGAGTCTTTCACAAAGGTCAAAAAAGTGCCTTCAAAGTTAGGAGAGTGGTTCTAGCTAATGAATCTTCAGTTACTACTTCTCTAGTTAACTTTGTTTCAGTCAAGTTAACTACATTTCACAAAAATTAGTATCTTTATCCTTTGGATACACCAGAAATAATCACCAATACTCATAAGGCTAGTATAGAAGAAATTAGACAGAAAAAATATTAGCAGCACCAAGTTTTCTTACTGTTTAATTTTAAGACCTTTATTTTATGTCTAATTTGCGCTCCCAATTTGGAGCTGAAGAGTTTTGAGGGTGTGGTCTATTTGCTGGGAATGATTTGGGTTACTGAAAATGAAATTTTGTGACTCAAGTTTTGTATCACTTAACAAATCAGTATCAGTCCCATCATGTTTCATATATCAAATTCTAATCCAGATCAGAAATTACAAATCCCTGTGATCTACTGCTACTGTTTTACATGGATTGGCTGACATATGAATATCTCCAAACTTCTTTCTACTACAAACTGCAGCTCTAGGTGGTCATATAACAGGAGATCCACAAGAGCTGAGCTCAGCCCAGCACTAGCTCCAAGACAGAAAGGCACTGCAAAGTTTATCCCAAAGTTCACATTAAGGACACTTTTGTAAGTAAAAACAAAAGCAAGTAGTAAACATTTTTGAGACAAGCTATGTATTTACATTCAAGCACTTCAGTAAGTGTGACAAATGTTGCCACCTCATGGACAGGTGCAGGGTTTGATCCAGCTCAGCGGTAGGAAGGAAGACAGATCACGGAGATGACTCATTGCTGCCCTTTCACACTCCCCTGAGAGAGGAAGCCAGAGCTTGGCCAGAAGGATGCTTTTGTCACTTGGGTCTGAATCCAGAAGTATGGCTACATATCCACAATTGGGGGAGAAAAAAAGAAAACAACAACAACAAAAAACCCACATAAAAACAAAGAAATTAAGAAAAATGAAAAGAAACAAAAAAGAGTTCAGAGTATTTGACTCTGAACACATGTTCAGAGTATTTGACTATTTCTAATAGAAGACCAAGTGGGGAAGACTGATGAAAAATTTTCCTTGAAAAAAACCCGTAATGTTCAACTTAGGACCTGGCATAGTCTTTTACTGTCAAACAGCCAAAGGTGAGCACTCAAGGGTAAAACATGTAACAGGCTGTGGGACCTAGAGTTTTCAGGAGTGTTACCAAATTCTTCAGATTCACGAAGACAGTAACCTCCAAGTGGACTAGGAGATTTTAGTGCTCCATAAATTGCGTATCTTCTACTTGTAAGCTACAATTGTAGTGTATTCCATTAGGTATTTCAAAGGACAAAGTTTTATGTTACAATACCACATTGGTTATCCACTGTTCCACCACTTTTGGGGAATTGCTAGGGAAAGACTGTCACCTGTTGAATTTATCCCTTCTTGATGAAAAGGCAGCTGTGCCGTTCTTCTCTGCAGGACAGAGGCTGTTACAAAAACTATTACATGGTGGTGTAAGTTAAAAGTACATTCATGCCACACGGCACTATAATTAGCACTTCATGTAACTGGATGAGCATTAAAGGACTATAGAATGTTGAAGCAAAAATAAAACCTTTCAAGTTTGACATGGGGATAGAAGTTTAAGAATCAATTATTTTTTTAAAACAGCTTCGTAAAAATACATTCACAGTCAACATTTATGAATGGTCTGTAAAAGACAGTATGGTGACTAATTGGGAGTTTCCTATCATCATGATCTCCATACAACAGGGCAACAGTCTGCCTACATACTACTGAAGAGAAAGAAGCATTTGTACCAGCTTGATTTTTAAATATGTTCTTATGTTTATTATACTTTGCTACTCCACTCTCCTAAAATGGTGGCCTCAGGAAAAGCTGCTTTGGCAGGCAATTGCAAAGATTCCTGTGGAGAGGAAGTGAAAAGACTGGGCATACAAACAACGGCTGCTGCCATGTTCAAAGCAATGGGGAGAGTTCATAGAGCAAAATGCAGTCCTAAGTAAATGGGTTTCAGGCAATTTCAGTGTTAAGATAACATCATTAAGAGTAGAACAGATTGTGCTCAAACCCTGCTGTTTATAATTAACACATTGCTTCCAAATACTCCAGGGTCCCTGGTAAATAGTCCTCTGCTCAGATCCACCCAGACCAATCAGAGTATTTTCATCAGGTTCCATGCTGGGCCAGCACCTGTTTAGACAAATCCAAAAGAGCCAAAATACTCTTCTTTCTGGCCAGCTAAGTAGAGAGATGAACACAGCTTGCCTTAGTCATTGTCACAGTGTCCATATGGCTGTGAAGCTTGTTTTCACAAGAAATCGTACAAGTACTTTATTATGTCGAAGTTCACGGTCCTATAAACAAAAACACAGTATATTAGAGCAATCATCTTAACAGTGCTAAGACTTTAACCTGTTTGGAGACAGCACATGCAGGACATTCTGCACAATCAAAATCAAGCAATTTCCAAAAAGAACTGCAAGCAAGGATTAATGAATTTTTCACTTCTCTCATTATTTACAATACCTCTCTTCTGGTTATTTAAACTTTGTAAAATTCTAGGAAAAAATATAGCAGCTTCCTAGTAAAGAAAGAAAGACTCTTATTTCAATAATGAAACAGTAAAAATTTAACAATATTCCTAAGGTTTTATTTTTGTATGGCAAACTTGATGTTCTAGTTGGTGATGCAAAGCAACAAACTTTTATGCTATTGAATGTTTTGTTCATCTCCCAAACCACCTGTTTAAGCACGTACTACGTAACTCCTTCATCTGTACTCATTTGGAGCCTCTGTTTTTTCAGTCACGACAGTAGTTGACCCATGTTCATAGCTAAATTTGAAAAATCCAAGAATGCCAATCAATGGGACAGAAGATTTTAATGTACACTTTTGTACTTTAATGGCAGGCAAAATGAAACAGCAGTAGAATAAAACATATAATTATTTTTTTTGTCTCTAAACTCATTCTTCTATACAATCCAACACGCAGACTTAAGGGTTTACTGTTTGAATAAATAATGCAAATTACTGCATATAATGACAAGTATAACATTAAAAGCATTCTTTTTTTTTAAAGTATTCAATGATGCAAAAATAACTGCTAACAATACTAAGTGAGATTAACTAGCTGAATTCTTATTTGTTGGACTACAATCATTTAATATTCTGTGTTCATGCATCAGCCTGTAACCCACTTTTCAAAAAGTTTTTATAAAACATCATTTTGGACAGAGAAAAAGTTTAGAAATCCCCAAGATACATAACAGGAAATATTGGAGCCTATAGTGACAAATTTAAAGACATTAATTGCCACTGTTAAGACTTGCACGACATTGTGGCACTCAAAAGAAGTGCTTTAATTACAAGGCTTTCCACAGAAACAAAATCACACACACTAACAAATGCTGACCTTATCAACTAAATGAAACAGAATTGTCCTGTCATAACAACTGGGTTTATTACAGACTCTCTGAAAAAAATCCATTATATTCAATAAACACTAAGAGAGCCCTACTTCAGCTGGAGAAAATTTATGAATTAAGTGTAAAATTCTTAAAACAGAAATTATTTCTAACAAAGAAACATCGAACTTTACCTTCAGCTAAATGTTTAACTACTATGTGGCAAAAACCAGAGATGTTTCCACAAAGACTGAGGCTATGCCACAGAACAGAGTGAGACATGAGGTTCTGTGGCAGTAAAGAGAGACTGTGAACTTCAGCAGTTACCACTTTAAAAGCCATCAGGAAGAGACACAAGGTTTTTACTCTTTGTCCAAAACAGGTGGCTTTCTTTTTAGTGTAAACTTCACTTTTTGAAAATGAAATGACAATCTGAACAGCTTGAATGGGGGTGGGGAGGGAGCATCCTTTTCTGTCCCATTCTTTGGACCCCTCAGCCTTCCATTAGGAAATATGCTGGAGTAACAAGGCTGAGATGCTGACAAGGCTGAGGTATCTGAACATTTTAATGACTATTTTAGTACCATTGCAGTAGCAGAGAAAGAAGAATCAGAGGATGGGCTGCTTACTTGGTATGCATTTTGGCTGAAATTGCAAAGTAGTTCATTCTGTGTGACAAATACAATCCGATCTACTGCACAGATAAAAAATGAAATTTCTTAAACCACAGAAGATCAGCCCTCCCATCCTATAGCTAGTAGCCTCACCCAGGAAGACAGAAGCTAATTTATAATGAATTAATGAAACCTTGTTTTTTTACGGATCATCCTCCTTTAAGATTTAATATATACCATGGGCTGAGAAGTGTATTTTAATAAAAATTGTAACAAAGGAACGAAGCAAGATTAAAAAACGGGAGAAACAGGAGAAAAGCAGAACAGGCCAACTTTAAATTCTATCTATCAAATTTAAATAGCCCTATCTAGACAGCAAATAAAGACCTGCAAACTACTTGGAGGGGTAGGATGTAGGAAAAGTCAGTTTGGATACATACATATATATACACATACCACACATCAGACCTAAAGGAAAGCAAGCTAGAACAATGTACCATGCACTGAGGTTTGAAGTGACAGTGTCTCTGACAATTGCTTTCTCCAGTAAGCATAAGCTGCATTGCACAAGTTTTGGTCCTGTTTTCTGGCCATCTACCTTCCAGCAACTTTAATGCAGTCATTGAAACTTCTAAGGATGTCAAAGTTGCAAGGAAAGGGCTGTCAAAGTATCCCAATTCAAATATACATCCAAGGTATAACTGTATACACACTGATCCATGTTGCTGAGCAGATGGTCTGCCGTGCTTGGTTCCAGGGGGAGCTTTTTCAGGGCATCACTCACAAGTGACTTTACTGCCGGGAATAGCAAACTGACATAGCAAAGCTGTGGAGGTCCTGGCAGTGTGGTCTGGCCAGACCTGACTCAGACAAAGTTTCATTCTATGGCCTGTCCAACTGAAAATTGAAATAAGTCTACCTGTTGCATTTACTGACAAGGCTAATGGACATTTAATAGCTCAGGAGAGCAACATGTACACTGAGGTTATGGAATACAGCCTACACCTCAGGTTTCTCTGAAGTCCCACATTACAAAGAGTTGGCCTTGAGAACATTTCTCCCTTTTGACACATGTAATTTCTGGCCTCTGTTCTGGTTATAGACTGTTTATCCAAGACTTGCTAATAAAGTGGCAGCAACAGATAAAAGTCAAGCCATAGGCCTGATTGTTGCCTTTGTATTGTTTGTTGCACGTATTTCTGTCTGCAAAATATTGCCATCTCTCCTGATGGATCTCAAGCTGTTCTCAGATTTCATGACTGAGGGCTCTGGATGAAAAAAGACACTGATGTGCCTATATCCACTTACTGAATTAGCTTGCATCAATAACAGAGCACATAAGATAGTCTATGTGCAAGAATTCTTATAACCTATGTAGTTTTCATACCTTATGCTCAACACCACTGTTAAGAACCAAATAAAATTTCAGATTCAAACACCATAATGTGCTTTTTTGTAATGAAATGGACTGACATTTTAGAGCAGTATTTTCATATGGAGTCCCTGACCTTTATTAAGCACAAAGACAGTATGTCACTGTAACATTTCCCTTTTTCAAAACAGGAATGGACTATACTTACCTTGGGTACAACATTTCTCATAAATAACATGACTTATTCAGTCATTCTTAAAAAACAACCACAGGTTTTCTATTCCGGTCTGTGAAGACCAGAGCAAATATTTGGTTTGAAGTCTCTTTCAAGTCAGCACATGCAACAGTAAATGAACTCCAACAGGCTTACCGGGCAATAGTTCTGATGAAGTCCAGAGATACAGTACATTTGTATCGTGGTCCATCAAGCTGGTCATGCTGGCCAACCATGGATAACAGCTGCAGTGTCACAAGAGAGGTGATCTACAGACAAGAGACATTAGTAATGTTATTAATTTTTGTTAACATGAATAGCAGTGGCCAATTTATTAGGGTTTTTTTTGTCTTGTTGGTTTTTTTGTGTTTGGGTTTTTTTTACATTTGGCATAATTCCCATTTCTCTCTGGAAAGTCACTCCTACTTGCTCATTGTTCACTTCCACATAGCTCTGCAGCTAGAAAACCCAGTAATGTACATACATCTTGCCATTACATTTTCAGCACTAGCAGTGATAGGCACAGGCTAAACCCTTCATCCTTCGTATCAAAAGTTATCCTAGAGTTTTGATCAGAGGAACAGGAATAGTAGGCATGAGCTGAGCATTTTCCAAATCTCTGCCTCTGACAATCAGGAGAGACTTTATCCCTGATGATCGTCTTTTGAACTTTCCTACTCAAAGCTGGATATTCCTGTGTCAGATCATATCACGTTTTGAACACATGGATGTATCTGTTCAAATACTCTACTTCAGTACTCTACTCCAGATAAAAAGGAATTTAAAGGTTGGAAAGAAAAAGCTGGAAGATTGAATGCTTAAAAAGAGCAGGGCCTGAGTTGAGAGAAATTTGCCTACAAACACACATACACTGTCTTGACAGAGCCATTGATTATTTTACCAAAATAGCAATGTACCAGCGTACTTTTTCACTTTGCTCCTCCAGTGATGGCTGTGGCACCACTGAAGTGCAGTCATGCGGTGTCACCACTCAAAACAGCAAGCCCATTCTGACTCAGTCAGGAAGAGACACTGTAGTGATTCCACTGTCTCCCTATCATCTCCCAGATACCAGGGAAAAAAAGAGGTAAAAGCAGAAAAGAAAAATTTTCCCTGACCTTTGCAATAGGTTCCACTGACAGTTCAGGGCAATGAGGTTACATTTTGTGACAAACTGGTATCTGGCCACAGGTTTTCGTTTCAAAAAACCAGCCAACCATTACCTACTTCTGAGTAATGATAATAGGACAGTAAGAGATTTCTCAAGAATAAATGTATCAGGGAAAAAGTGTCAGTTCAAATGTTCAAGGAAGCACATTGCTATAAAAAGCATCAGCAAGTTCTTACCAGTATCAATAAAAAAATAGTCCTAACTCAGTAATAACCCCACTCTTTTGCTGAAAGTACACTTGGTTTTCAAATTTGGGACAGTGCTTCTAGGAGGTAGGAATAATATAATAGAAAAAAAATGACACCTACCTATGGAGAATAGAAAAAAATATGGTACCCAAGAATGAGGAAATTTTTTCAACAGTCTGCACTTAGCTTGATTTCATATGGCATGAGACAACAATAGTTTGGATGCCAAAATTCTGCAAAGTCTTTGGAGTTTGTTCAAGGAATGCTGGTCTACACATAGTCACAAAGACAAATTCCATTTATTTAATCCAGATCTATAAATTACATAATTTATCAAATTTAGCATTGACAAAATTAAAGAAAATTGAACTCAGTATATGGCAAATGGCTCAAATTCCAGTTCATGAATCACTTTGCATGTATCACTGAACTGGGATAAACCTCAGACTTGCTAGGTTTTATACTCTTAAAGTACTCATGAGAGTATATTTTTCTCTATTCTTCATTCGACAAAGTCCATATTCATTATGGAAGAATCTGCTGCAACAATTGCACTCAGGTACATCAATACTGGCAAATCACTTCTGCACTACACACTACAGCTGGTCTCACATTCAGAAATCACCAGTGAAGGAACAGCAGGAAGGTTCCTTAAAGTCTCTTATGACTACAGAAAGTCTGCACAGTTTGGAGTCAAACCCATCTCAGTTTTATGTGGGATATAAAAGTGCTGTTGAATTACAAATGCTCTAGCAGTACTTCAACAAATTGTATATTTTCTTTTCCAACTAGCACCAAATGCTCTGCGAGTAACACGAGGTCAGCAATGTAAAACTCTTTACTAAAGGCTGACTCAAGAAATCTGAACTAGCATCAGACTGGACACTAAATTTCATTAATGTTCTTGACTAAAGAAATTAACTCAGAGACTCTACATACAATATTACAAGATAAAGGAAGCTACTGATCATGAGAGTAACAAACTTAGTTAGGAAACTGCAAACTTACTTCTTTTGCAACACTACATAAATGTCATCACAGGGAAGCCAGTGCAGAAACATCAAGTCCTGACCCTGAGACCACTTTAAAACGACAGCTGTAGAGAGAACTACATTTTCCATTCATGCAGGCAAGAAACAGTTTTATCTCCAAAGAGGCTCAGTAGAGACAAAAAGAAAGAATATATATCTAAGGAGAGTAAGTAGGGACCAGCTTTCCTATAGACAGCTAAATGTTAGAAGCTAAAATACATAACTTCTTAGTCTTTGGACTAGAATCCGATCTGTACATGGAGAAAGGCAGAGATCTCCTAAGGACAAGTCCAAAAGCCTGCCTGCCGAGGGGGCAGAAGCCTGGAGCTTTGTTTGCACAGCTTTTTCAGTGGGTTCAGGGAGAATTAAAACCAGCAAGGGAGTTAAAAAAGCAATGACTTTCTAATTTTTTCTTGCTTTATACAATATAGCAGGAGAGTTCTGCTGCTGTTAGCCACAGAAATGGACAAGACACCTATTTTGTGCAATAAGTTGATAGAAAAGACCGAATTGTGGTATATGTGAAATTATGAAGTTTCCCTAGTATTCTGTGCTGAACCTAGACCCAATAAATCAAAGATGACTGTGATGACTGTCTTCACCAAATGGTTCAGAAGTCTTCTGGGACACAGAAGGTCCAAATATCTTCTGACACAAGAGGCTTGAGCACCTGTACTGAACATCTGACAGATAATGGGTGAGAGCAAAGGAAGAAGGAAGAAAAAGCCATGTACAGTATTAAACCATCACCAGACCTAACTTGCACTCTAACTGCTTCTGAAGCAGAGCTATTTTGCATAAAATTGCAGTCTCTCTGGGCCTACCTAGGGCATTCATCTGGTAAAGCAGGATATAATGGAATGAACTGGGTTTAAGACAGTGTATTTGCAGCATAATTTTGAAATTCACCAATATTCATGTCCTGTTAACTCATAAGTTCCAGGTGCACCCATAACTTCAGCACTGAAAACAATTACTACTTCAAAAGTTCAGGTACTGTAAAACTTTAGAGGTATTATGTTCTTAAATTAAGACACATCAAAAGCTTGAAACACAGATGGGAAAAATATGAATGCAATGCCAAACTAATTGTACTTCATAGCCAAAAATACACCACTGCTTTTGAAATATTTTTTTACCTTTTTTTTTTTTTTTAATGTCATGGGTACAGTGGCTCTATTTCATTATCACAAAAGCTTGAGAAGAAACATCTAGCAAGAACAGACTAGAAACTAGACAGAAAAACTGTGTGGGTGATATAAGAAAGAATATTTATTGAGAATCTTTTGAACAAAAGAAATTATATTGGAAGAAATATTCTACAGTTACTTGTAAAATTACTTAAATTGGTGATGATTTAATACTAGCAGAAGTTAATAATTAAATGAAATTTTCTACAAGAGTAACAAGAAAATCTGAAAAAAACCCCAAACTTACTGATCTGAAAGATGTAGAGAAACAGGTTTTATCAGTATGTTTAAAAATAAGTGATGATGTATTTCTTGCTTTGAAATGTATTTGTGTGAGAAACCAGCATTTCAGTGCTGCTGAAATCTTGGATCTAAGGTGAGAATAATCATACAAGCACCACAGACAACTGTTCCCAGAAGGAAATAACTGCTTAGATTACTTCAGGAGTTTCATTGGTCAAACATGGACATTGAAACCTCTGGAATAAACAAGCAACCCACAAGCCATCCTTCAAGGCAGCTTTTTTCCTATCAGATGGGCCTTGCATCACTCCCCAAGCAGACACAAAGACTGGCTTTGTGAGCACATGGCTGCGGGGAAGTGAGAAAAATTCCAGAAGCAAGGGCTGTCTGCTGAGAAAGGCCAGGCTCTTCCCAAGGACACCACAAGAAGCCAGAAAATATTCACTGAGATGCAAAACATGAGCACAATTAGAACCCATAACACAGGGAAACACACGGTTAGTTTGGGTAAGCAATGACTATCTAGGAAAGAGTTTGGACAAAGTGTGGGACATATCTCAAATCCATAGGATGAAACTAAACAGAAAATAATGCTGACTATTTGGGGTGGAGGGGAAGCTGTTTCCTCAGAAATGTGATTGAAATCTCACAAAGTGTACATTTTAAACTGGACTGGAAAAATTATTAATGAAAGGAGGAACAATTTCAAACCGGCAGAAATATACTATGTGTGGGTTTTTTTTCATCTCCACCATTTATAATATTCAATTATCTGGCCCAAGATGTAAAATTAATTCTAACTCTTCAGTCTGGCTTACTGTCACACAGAGATTCTGAATGTCAAACATATCAAGAAACTCAGAACTTTCCATATTCAGCACCATCAGACAAGGGTGCTACATTCTTTCATAGTCACAGGAATGGTGCTTTGCAGTACCTCATCCTGTGACTCTCAAAGCCTGTGCACTTGATCAAAACCTACCACTGCCAGCAGTCACATTTGGGCACATGGAAAAACCTCTGCTATGCAACAAGGCGCTTGGAACACCCCATACCATTTGCAAAATACAGCCAAAATGACTGTGCAATACTCTCTTGCAGTTAAATTCAATGGCCCTAGTACAAATTATGCGAGCAAAAAAAAAACTTGCTCCAAATTATTTCAATGAAAACTATAGCCAGGATATGCTCATATGTCAGCCTTGGTTGAAAAGCTCGTACAGCAAGATAACCATTGAACATTACAATTAAGCGTATTTAAGGCAGCAATTGACCAAAATTGTTTTTATAAAAATTATTAAAAATAAATCAACATTTTTCTAAACGCTCGTACAAAATAATCAGGTTTTGAAACTCAATTATGTTTTGTACAAGGCTTTTAATATATGAAAAAAATACAACAGGAGGGACACCCCTCCAGATCACTTAGAGCCTTCAAGCCTGCAGTTAAACATTGATTACAATATGCTTCATGAATGTTTGCATTTGATGTCTTTCTTTGTCCCAGATTAGTTTGGTGTTTTTATGTTTCTGTCACATAAGTATTATTTCATTATTTTGTGTTAAGTCTCCAGGACCTTGATTTCATTTCACTCAAGGCAAATCTATGTGATTTGCAAATTTAAACAAGTGACTCAATTCACTTTTTCAAAGCTTTATCAAATCAGTGATTCAGTCATTTACTAAGACAGCCAAAACTTCCTTTAGTCTCTAAAAGACAATTCAGAGGAAATGTTTATTTACCCTCAAGTACATGACCTTGAATTTCTTGCTGTTAAACCACTCAGTTTGTATCATATTCACCACCTAAAATATTTTTCTTGTGTCTCTTCAGAACAGAAAGGTTTACCAAACCCAAGACATATAACATTGAATTTTACTAGAAAATTCTTCCATTTTTTACTTTACAGGTCATTAGAACCCTTCTCACACAATATTTTCTTAAATGTATAATCACTGTTCACCACCTCTGCCTTGTTCTACTTGGTCTTACCTTTCATGTCCCATTTACACAAAATGATGCTTGACAAGGAACAGGGCCAATTTCATAAACTTAATCAAGGGATAAATGTGCATATTCTGCCTTTTTCCTTTCCCCCTCCTCTTTCTGCACCACTCCACCCTCTCCTGTCTTTCAGACCACAGAACACCTTTCTGCATACTAGAAACTGCCTTATCTCTGGACCATTCTCCTGCAATTGGCCTCCCTTGTGGCTTTTCTCTTCAATCTCAAGAGAAGCAAATATATTTTTCTATTTTGAGAAGACCTTTCCTACCCTTGCTCTATTCATATTTTAGAATACTTTCTCTTCAATTAGCAGTCTGTCTTCTAGGGTTTGTTTAGTGATTCTGACTAGCTGCAAATCTTGACTCATCAGTGCAGCTTCCTTTCAACTCTTTTCTGTACTTTCTCATTATCTCTACTCCTCACATAATTCTCATCCCAAAATTGCTATTAAAAAAACCAAAACCAAAACATACTGTATTTTTTCTAAAATGGGGACACTGAATCAAGATCCAGGAATCATCCCAGGAAACCAAAAAGGTAATTTAAAAAAGCAAATAAGAAATCCAGAAGGAAGTATTCTTCACCCAAAGTTGTAGTTAAACTGTAACACACTTTGCCTCTGAAAAGTCAATGCAGTGGTAGAGAGTTTTGAGGAGTTTAGGAAGCCACCGGGCATGTTCATGGAAGCAAATGAAACCATGGGCTGCTGAATGCAAAGAACATCACCTCTGTGGAAGCATTTAAGCCACAGGTAAGAAGTTGCAACATGCACAGACTATGCTCATCCTCTGCTTTCTGGTCTTAAATTTTTCCAGCTCATTTGATATTACTTAGAAGTAGTCAGACAGTTTTACTGTCTAATAAGTAGAACAGTGGGTAAGCCCACTTTCAGTCAGACTTCATGTGCCTGCTGTCATGCATTCATCAAAGACAAAGTAAATCATCTCCTATACATCCTACCACTCTGTTTCTCCTTTTAACCTTTTCTTGGGCCTCTGCAAGGGCTTTCTCACTATTAATTACTGTATTCTCACCATACTTTGCAGTCTTTATAAAAACAAAAAACCTCACTTGAGGAAAATCCAGCTTCCCCCACCATCTCATGAAAACCTTCCTAATATCTCAAAAGCATTTGTACAGATTAGCCTTGCCCACAAATTGCTACAGTAACATCACTTTTTAAAAGCAGTTCAATAATTAATTCATCTGGGAACTATTATTAAACGAATCTTTCAAAGTGTTAATGAATTTGCTTTCTCTTTATTATTTTTATTCAATACAGAAATTAAGAAAAAGCTCCTTTTTTTCCTCTCTCAGCACATTTACTTTAGCATTAATTAATTTCCCTAATAAGAAGGAAAATAAAAGGCAGTTCACAACACTCTTTGCCTCGCTCTGCTTATCAACTTTAAAAAGTAGTATAAAAACTCTACAGAGTGATGCATGAATAAATCAGTATTTCTGAGTCAGTTCCCTCACTTTGAGGGTCAGTTAAAGTACTTCATAAAGGCATGAAAGGCATACTAGCAATTTGCTTAATGTGGTTATTTTCCAAAAGGATCAAATTATTTTCTGTATCTGAGGATTATTTGGCAATATTTTCAGAATTTTGTTAAGACCCCTGGAAGTGATGACAGGAGTTAACTTTGATACTCAAACCCAAGATGTGAACGCATCTGCAATCTGTTGAAGATGTGTACATCTAATTTACTCCACAACCACCAGGAAACACATAACTCTTAAGCAGAAGGACTACAGATACAAGTTACAGACAGCTAATTCAAAAATACTCCCCTTTCTAGTTCATACTTCCAAAATCTGAGAAGCCAAAGATGCTAACAGATGGTCAAAGGAACACTTGGGGAATGATGTCTACAGTTAATTTGATTACTTAAGTCAGGTAGCTTCACAAAGTGGACACCAGACAAAAGCTGGCTATTTTTCAAGGCACAAGAAATAGCCAACAGGAGTATCCTTCTGCCATATCTTCATTCATTTTTGCATAAGAGGTCTCAGGTTCCAGACAGGCTTTTTTACAAGCTAAGGAAATCAACACAAACACTGTTTTCCAGAAGCAATCCTTTGTACAACTGACCAAGTGTATAACTTTAATTCCCCAAATCTAGAAAACTTTGCCTTTTTCCCCCCCCCTTTCATTTATTACATCTGTCCAACAATGGCAACATTTCTAGATATTGCAAGTCAAGTTCTATTAAGAACACAAAAATAGTAACGTTAGAAATACTACTCACTACCTGTGATACTGATAGGACTTGATATATTTACAGAAGGCCCCTAAATTTTTAATGCTTTTTCAGTAAATTATAGAACTGTGTACACAGAGTTACCAGCCTTTTACTGCTATATGAAGAAGTTCTGTTTGTAAATACAGTTTTGCATTAAAAAATAATTCAAGCAATTAGGATTTCAAACCTGTCCTGAGGATAAAAATCAGTCTTTTGTACTTGGCAAGAGCAGAAATAGTGAAATTAAAAGAGATTGCTCAGAATCTGATTTTTGGGAGTATCTACTAAGTCTAAACTACTTCGCTTTCTCCAAGAAAAAAAAGATATTCAAGGTGTCTTAACTACAGTTTATTTTTGGATGATTATGATAATTAAGTATTTAAAGAGTATTGATCCAAATATTGTATCAAGAAACAAGATATTAAGAATTCTTTCATTAAAATAACCACTTCAGGAATATTTGACCCAAATATTTCTGAAATACAGATCTCAGGCATTTCAACCACAATAATAGAAAAATGGTAAGATACACTATAGTCCCAAATGCTCTGAAAAATAACAATTTAAAAATACATTGATTTTAAATCTTGAGATTGTTAAAACAGATCTTTAGAGACACTCTACAGTAGCATGCTGCTTCTCAACTACTCACAAGATGCACTGCAGAAGACTGCAATCGGCTCCACAATTACTGCAACGAGATAAACTCTGCAAATTGTAGTGGTTCTATGATAGGAATAAATAGTAACAAAAACAAAGAGGTACAACTTGTATCAATTGTTTAAGTGTGTAAGTACAACATATTGGTACAAAAGAAAGATTCTCCCTGGCCCAATCTGCTGCCTCTTGAAAGTACCAGCAAAGGAAGCTTAGGGAATAAAATAAGGAAGAAAAATTTCCTGACATCCCGAGTCCTAGTATTCTTAACTTCAGAGACTTCAGTAATTAGGTATAAAAATGTTCACACATAGGTATCTGACCTGTTGAAACATGACATTTCATGCTTCTCTTATATTGTCAAACTGGAGCTAAAAAAGATTGCTGATTTGTGATGTTAATGCACTCATCAACACATTGGAGGAGAAATTTATTAAAAGGCTGCACATCAAGAGATTAGAAATAACAAAACTGCCTAGCTCTCAGCCATATATGGCAGTCATATTAGGTTTTATGCCATCCAACAGAGGAAAAGAAAAAAACCCAAACACCTGATTTACTTTAATATAAGACAGTAATTAGAATTTGTTTTGTAAGGGATGTCAGAGCCTAGATAAACCCAGAGCTACAAAGTTCTTGTATGATAGCAACTGAGAGGAGAAGCTACACTTCTGTTTGGAACACTTCCCTAACAAAACTAAGACATTTAAATTTAACATACTCCTGCACATTTGTTTACAGATATCCTTAAGGAAAACAGACTAAACACCAAGGATGAATGTAAGCTTCAGTTCCATGTTGGCCAACTGTCACCACACAGCACAAGGGAAGAGAGGACTTCTGAAAGTCACTCTGTGCTGGTAGGAAATGGATGTATCTGGAATCTTCCCTCTCTGAGCTTGCCAGGAAACCAAACAGCCTCATGGAGAATATTCTACTCTTAATCGGCAAATCTACAGCATTTGCTTCCCACCAGAAGGAAGGGAAAGACCAAGATGGAGACTGTCACTCAAGAAGTCCTCTAGATGCTTCAAAACAAATAAAACAAGCCCTACTGTAATAGCACAAGGTAATGGTTGTTATCTACTGTGAGAAGTGTTGTTTTCATTAAAGAAATGCGCAAGTTTAGATATGCTGCAATAGAAGCTATAAATTCATAACATCCATTTCTAGAGTAAGAAAATCTTTCAGCCAACCACAAATCGAAAAGTCATAAAATATTAAAAATCTAGGTTCAATGACCCATTAAATATGTTAGATGCAACTTTAAAATGTATCTATAAATATCCTTATATCCCTTGCACAGATCTACAAAGCAGTCAAAACTACCAGTTTTCCATCTCTTATTCAGTTGTACTTGATTTTATCAGCTAAACAGCATGAAATATCATCATGTAAATCAAAAAACTGTGTTCTTCTAACACAGTACCTGTTTTTTATGCAGTTTCCGTCGCCCTTTAATGCAATGGTGAAGTTCTGCTAGTTATGCCATGCGGCACTTAGCTTTTCTAACCTGGAAAAAAACAGTTTCTGACACTCCTGCCTGGCAAGCATGTGTTGCGTAAAAAGCCAACCAAGGCAACTAATGAACTGCTGAACCAGTGTGCTGCCACATCCATCAACAAGGCTGGTCAATGGATTAGACAAAGATATGTGGGAAGGGAATAACTGCTAAAGGGAAACATTTCTTAGCAACGGTATACAGCCAGTTAATATTTCTCCTGCCTTTATAGCACTCAAGGATAATTCTGTCTATTTAGATAGACAGAAACATTCAAAGACACAACCACTCCAAAGAATCCTAAAACCATCTTGCTATATATACAATGTGTTAAAATTTGTGTAGTTAGCAACCATTGACTATACTGCTCCTACATAATTGCAAATCATTTATGGGGTAGAGTCTAAAATAGTGACATGCTGCACAAGGCAATTCCCATGTTATTCAGGAGTGGAGTTGGGAAGACATATGGTAACATCACCCGTGGCTACAGTAACCTCTGGGGAAAAACACTCCAAGGATCTTGGCAGAGGCTTCTCAGAGTCAGGGAAACCCAAGAGAGTGCAGAGAGATCCAGCAGGACCTGGCAGCTCTTGTGAGGGAGGCTGACATGGGGAGCCATGTCACCAGAGCATCTGAGGGAGATTTGAAGAGCTCTAAGGAGCGTGAGAGACTGGGAGCACAGTGAAAAGGGTGGGCAAACAGGACAGACAGGATGTGGCACGGCAGGAGATGGCAGGGCAGCTTGTACAGCATTTCCTGTAGGCAGATGTGTAGGAAAGTGCAGCCACCTTCCGGGCTGCTGAGTCTCAGTGGGGACCTTTTCACTCTACAACTGCCAGAAAGGAGTTCAAAGCCATGTGGGGATTGGCCTCTTCTCCCAGGCAGCCAGGGAGAGGATAAGAGGAAATGGCCTCACGTTGCACTAGGGGGGAGGTTCAGGTTGGATATCGAGAGGAATTTCTTCTGAAAAGCTATTGGTCAGCTATTGGCACAGGCTGGCCAGGGAGGTGTTTGAGTTGCCATGCCTGGAAGTGTTCAGGAAATGACTGGACATGGCACTTAGTGCTATGGTTTAGTTGTCATGGTGGTGTTCAAAGCTTGGACTTGATGAGCTTGGAGGTCTTTTCCAAGTTTAATGATTCTATGATTTGAAAAGCATAAAAGAACCTCCTCCACAAGGTATCCAATGTAGTGTAGTCAAGGAACAATTTCTCTTGTTTCCATGACTAATGAACCTATTTCTTTTTGCAGTTGATAGTTGTGATAGCCACTCTGTTTTGTGAATAATCATTGTGTCAAGACTTTTCAATAATATTCAGTAATTATAAATCTAGATATTTTGAATATTAAAATTATATCACTTTAAAATGGCTTAATACCCCAAAAGTACTATACTGATCACCAAAATGAAAAACCCATACAAGAGATCAACAGAAAGGTGTGAAAAAACAGGATAGAATTCAGCAAGTAATGAAGTCTTTTGATCTCAACAGATAAAAAAGTCACCTCATACTAAAATGCCTACTGTAGTGAGAAATACAGGAGAAAAACAAAACTAAACAAAGAGAAGCAGTTATGATTGGCAAAGACTCTATTAGGTTCTGATTAAAAGCTACTTTTCATTCCAATCAACTGTTATATCCAAACATTTTCCCACCTCTTGTAAGCCCTTCCCATAAGCTTTACATAATGGAGAAGTGGCTCCCATGGTTATCTTCTGGAATCTCTTTAGTAAGCAGAAACAGAAGTATTGCTCAAGGATATTTTAAAATGCCCATTGCAGATTCTGCATTGTAGTCTGTAAACGTTAAAAAGCACTCTATCAAAGAACCAACTGGTCAGGAATGGTGCTATCAGTCTGCTATTCCTCAGTAAGGGAAGTGCAAGCAGCAGAGACCAAAATATTCTGTAGGGTATGCTCTGGTTCTAAACACTCACCCTGGGCACCTGCCCCTCTGCCACTGAACACTCAGACCTGCTTTTTAAGAAGTTCTCAACACATCTTGTCCAAGATGACACAGTAGTACAGGCAAGGTGTCTGTGTCAGGAGCTGGTGATTGGATCTGGACATACAGACCATGCTTCTGAGCTGCCGGGCAGTCTGCATCTGCCTGATGGCTGAGTTCAATTTTACAACCAGATCTTGCGTATCTTGTCCTGCAGAACCACTATGTAGTTAAAAGCTGCCTAATTTTATCTGCAAAGTGCATCAAAACTTTGTAATCTCTAGAAAATTTTAAGACACAATTCTGCACTTAAAAATAAAGGAAAAGGTTCCATACAAAGACTTTTCTGACTCTAAAACTGTTCTCATTTATTTTATAACAGAGAAATTGTGCAATATAAATGTTACCATGGTAACAACTCACTTTATTGAACAAGAGAGAAAATAATTATCCCAAACCTGCATATCATGCAAGCACATGCAGTAAATTTAGTGCTGCCCTTTTTTCCCCTCGCTATTTTTCTTCTTGCAAAGAGAAACAGATTTTGAATTTATACCTTATAGCAAACCAGGCATCATTTTGCCTGTCCCTCCCACTTCTTTGTATATTTTACACCTCTTGAGTGCATGATGTGAAGGACCCAGTTACTTAGAAAAAGAAAAAGGGATTAATGAATCAGAAATGCTCTTCCCCCTCCTGAGTGAAGTACAGAAGACTCCTATGTAAATGCTTCACGCATTTAAAAAAAATGAAGCCCTAAGGCAAGCACAGCACATGCTTAGTATTCACTCAGTATACTTAAACAGGAACCCTTAGTTTATAGAAAAGCAAAAGTTATTCCTCTCCAAACATAAATTAAACCTGATTTTACTATTCTGTCCAATATTTCTTGTGATATTGTATTTGTAAACATATATTTATATTTTATATACAAGGGACAGCAATATTTTCAGAAGAACTGCATGGATTTAGCCATACAAATCGAATTAATCTCAATAGAACTTGTATGGCTAAATCCCTGTGCTCAGCGTTGACATTTTAGAAGCAGTGGGGGAGGTTTTTCAAGGAGTGAATATGTATTATACAAAACTTAGGTTTCTCAGAAATAAAATACCATGTAGATACTTAGAAATATCAACAAACATGATTCTGTCAAGAATATCACATTCTTAGGAAAGTAGGCAAGGATTTCCACAAAACTCTTATTTTACAAAAAAACCAGTATTATCCTGCAGCCTATGAGATAAAACTAATCACATGTACATATTAGTTGGATAAATTATTCTTATTTTACCTCCAGTTTTGATCTTTTACTTCATTTGCAGTGCATCTGCCTCTCTCATATGAAATGTTAAAGAATGAATTTAATCTAGTGTTCACAGTTGGAGGATGCGTTTGGGATGCATAAAATCCATGTTTTTAAAAGATCACTTTAAAGAAGTGACTTAGAAGCGCTGTTTAGAAAGATGATCTTGTCGCCACCTTCCTCTTTTTTTTTTTTTTTGGTTTGTTTACAGTCCTAAGCAACTTAGAGAGTTTAAGTGTAGAAACAAAACTACACTCAACCAATTTCAGCAATGAAGAGTGCAGATAATTTTGGCTATCTCTTAAAAGATATCTTCAGGTACTAGAAATAATTTACGTGTATACACATTAATGCACACACAATACAGGCTGTGCAATATCTTAAGTCACTAGGTTGTCTTCTTCATGGAACTGGAACTCTCCAAATCATCAAAATATAACTTAACTTGGTAGAGAATTCTTTCTGAAACATAGGCTGCAATGGTACATTCTTCATAAATACACACACACCTATACTACTGAGTATATTTAATATCTCCCCATGAAGCTCTAACATAAAAATATAATACATAAAAATATATAAATATACAATACAAAATACTATAATTCCAGTAGTTGAACTGGTAAAACTTACAATTCCCTATTTTCCTATACTTTTAGGTACCTTCTCCCTTCCCCTGAAGCCCTCAACAATGAGTACCAAGATTTCAGTTCCTAAACCAAATACTATTAGAGATGCATGTTTCTCATACAGCAGTTGAACAGTTAAATCCCAAGAGTTTTACAATTGCAGAAGTGATAGAAATAATGTCTCTTTTAACAATAATTTAGATTTTGCATTTGCCAGTAGTTTTGGTATGAAAATCTTTTTTTTTTCAGTTCAAGTATAAATCCTACAGATGCAGTGGAGACATTTTTGTTTGTTTTTGTTGAAGAAGAAAAAGTAAGTGACCATTTTTGAATTAGGTGGACATATATTTAACAAGCCACTAAACAATTAGGACAAATTCACCCAATATAAGTCATCATGCTGCTGTTTTTTCTTCCTGCATATGAACTGGTTAGCTAGTTGCTCATATTAAGCATTAGCCAACATGCTAGTTGAAAAGTTTTATTTAAAACTTGCTGTATTTCAAATTAATAATGATCATTGCAGTAATGTATTCTCAAATCACACATTTTGCCTGAAGTGCATGATGAAGTTACCACTTCATGAAAAACTAAACCCATTAAAAACAGAAACATTGGTAAATGCTTCTGCTAAATATTGCTAAAGCAACAGTCTTCTGTAATGATCTGTTCTGAAAGCCTTATGACTGGACTTGGAACAAGTTCATAAAAACAACAGCATGTTATAAAAAAATATGCATTATCAATTGAGACAGTAACTGACATAAGAGAAAGACTCCTATTCATAAGCCTTTCCCAATGCAAAAATCCCAAACACCTTCTGTTCATGTCCCTTACAACCTCAGCTTTTCCATCTCCCCCACAACTCAGAATCACAGAATGGTTGAGATGGCAGGAATCTCTGGAGGTCACTGGGTTCAACCTCCTGCTCAAGGAGGGCAATCTCGACCAGGCTGCTCAGAACCGTGTCCAGATAGCTCTTGAGAATCTCTGAGGATGGAGATTTTACCACCGTTCTGGGCAACCTGTGCCAGCACTCAAGTCACCTTCACAGTAAGAAAGCTTTTTCTTTTCAGAAAGCTGTTTCAGTTTGTGCCTATTGCCTCAGAGTAGAGCAGCAACTCCTTGCTGTGGCTCATTATACCCCCTTATCCTCTACAATGCGTCCTGCTGCTCCACTTCTCAGCCTAAGATGCTCCACACCCTGTGCCTGGGTCTTGGTTAGGTCCTAAGGATCATCACGTTCAAACATATTGAACACTTGGGTGGGGCAGCCTTAACAGAGCTCTCCTCAACCACTCCTGCTGCATCTTCCTGCTCCAGACAAAACAACGTTTGGATGTGGAGAAATGTGGAACTCAGAAACCAAACACTGACATGTTTATCTTTATGACAAGTTAGTTTCTTGGTGGGATATTCTTTTGCGTTTGTCTTGTTTCTTGAGATATAACCCAAATCTTTCTCTAAAAGAAATTAGAAAATCCATAGAATTGAAACAATCATGAGATTCCCACGCAGTCTCCTCTGACCAAACCATCTTCGTGGTCTTTAATAACAGTAGCTCACTGAAGAAATCAGGGATGGAATACAGTCAGATGCCTTAAACGTATTCAGAGGACTACCTCCTTCACAAATAAACTGTTAAACATTAATTCAGAAACATAATTTCCATTCAGTTGACTAATAGAATGATAACTTATTGTAACAATTTTCAGCGGTTGTTTTTCATCATCATTATCTAGACTCAGGATTCAACTTTCAGTTTCTAAATGTTTATTTTCTTCCAAGTGACAAGACTCTCAAACTCCTGCCTGAGTGCAAGCCACCGAAAAACTGTGTCCCCCTGCTTTTAGGCTGGCTCATCACCAGCCAGTGCCTCAGTTACAGTTCCCAGTGTATTCAAAACAGCATGATTAATTTAGCTAAAAAGAAAACCACAAGCAGAGAGAAATGGATTAAATAACAACAAAACCCTACATACATATGGGCTTATCTGAGACTTGCCTTGTTAACATTCCCCTTTTTTCAGCCAGAGGGTGAAGCAGTTGCTGGTACTGCCCAAGTGCAACTGCTGCCTCTGACACTATAACCTGAATCCTTCCCCCTCTCCAATACAACACAAGGCTGAATTCAGGTATTGTTCCTCCTGTTACAAAGCAACTGAAAGAAAGCCACTGCCAGGTTCCCAGAAAGCTGAGGAAAAGCTTAACTGCATTTAACCCTTTGGGCTCCCTGGAATCAGCCACACAACATCCTCTGGTGCTAGAGACCCACACAGAACCCGCAGCTCCCATGTTCTTTGTGGCCATTTAAAGCTGCACTTGAGAATGCCACAGATGACACAGGCAAAATTGCAGGGAAATGGTACTACAAAACCAAAGAGTTTCATTTTCCTCAGTGTGATCAGGTGTTACATTCTCCTGTAAAGATCTAACGAGAGGATCAGAAATGTAAAAATGATACTAACAACTATTCACTTTCTATTTTTTCCTCCAGCAAATAAATGCATTCAACTTTACACATTTGTTCCTGGTGTTCTCTGTAACTGTTGAATCCAATAAGGTAATGGACTGATGAGAAGGCTGCTGTGCCCAAAAATACACTATCAATTAATACATATGACAATTATTCACAATAAATGCACACTGCTATGTTTCTTGTGCCCTGAATGGGAAGTAAAAGTATCAGTATGTATGTAATGTTTATGGATGTCCAATGTACCACAGCTGCAATGTATCAAATAACTTGATATTTAGAGCCGACAAAGAAAAAACTGGAACAATGAGGGAAAAATATCTCAAAAGCTGATGAAAGTGACTGGCAAATATTATTTAACCAAGAGGTTAGACATATTTGGAAGAAAAAGATGGATGACTTACACTGGGTCCAGTAAGTATCTTACATAATGAAAGATACCAGAGGCACATATGAAATTATCACGGAAGTCAGCTACTCAGTAAAGAAGCAGTCCAGATACCAAGATTTATCACAGCTGCTTTTTTATCCAAAGTATTTAGTCTGACACCTTAAATTCAACAAAGAGTTAAAAAACTTCAGAAAAATATGGCCTTTTATTAATACAGATGGATACTCAAAACTTTGCTTGCCTTCCACATTTTAAGACTAAGTTTTATATATATATATATATATAGTATTTATTAAGTGTTGTCACTTGATATTACATCCTCTTTCCATTAACTTCTACAGTAGATTATTACAAAATAACTAAGAAAATACCTGCACATCTTTTCAAGCCAGAAAATGTCATTTTACAAATGTCTCCATTTATAAGAAGTGAACAACCTGACGATGAAGCTGAACATCCAGTATTTATCCAGAACAGCCTTTGTTTGTTCTAACATCATGACAAAACAAATAAACATAAAACAAACAAACAACAAAACCCCCAACATCAACAATAAAAAACCCTCCAAAAATTAAAAAAATAGGCAAACTTTCATGCCTATTTCAAATTTCAGCCTGTTCCTTTTAGAACATATTAGGATTTAACATCAAAACGAACAGCTTTTCTCTTACTACCTAACCTAATCCAGTTGAAAGTATTATGAACATGACAGTGATTGACAGTTACATGATGACACACTTGACACACATCACATCTGCCAATACTTACTTTTTTCCTCATTCATGCAGGTTGTGGGGGGTTTTTTCCCCAAAAGAATTTAGTATTTATTAGGTCAACATTTCCTAATTCGACACACATGAAAAATTATTTAACTAGCTTTTTAACATTTGGTTGTAAAATAAGAGTTCATAATTTTTAAACAAATGAAACTGCTCTTTGTCAGTACTTTTATTCATATGAAAATGACCTTAAGCAAACCTATCATCTGATGCAATAGATACTCTATACGGATTGCACTTTTATAGGTAACACAGATAAGAGTATTGTTCTGCTCATGAGGCAGAGGGAGTTAAATCATGAAATATTCAGTTTTAATTAAGATTACTGTATCAAAGGCAAGGCTTAATGCAGAATTGAAGTAAAGATCAAGGTTAATGCCTATTCTAAAGCAAATTTACATAAATTATGTTTCAGTAGTATATCATGAGTCTTATTTTGTTAATTTATACCATGTGAGACCATAGAAATTAAAAATGGAAAATATCTATTAAGTCATCTTCACTGTCCTCCCACCAATGCAAAATTTTTTTTCCTTCTTTCAAGTTTATATCTGAATGCTTTGTCTACTGTCATTTGCAATAGCTCAAGCAGTGGGGCATTGCACTAAAATTTCAGGGAGACTATCATACACTTTAGCATGTCCAAAAGAAGGGATTTTTATAGTATTCGAAGCTAAGATTCCCCTCATCTTATTTCATTACTTCTACTTAGACCTTTTTTGAACTCTTCTAAATGAATCCTTTCTTGGTACTTGAAGACTATAAATACCTTCAGACATTTTCATCATCCCCTGGTAGTTATTTAGCCAAATTAGTGTAGGGATCATCTCTCTTCATCTGAACATCACCAAGCACACAGATAGCTATAAGTAATAATTACATGTGTTCATTTCCTTTAATCTTTCTTCACAAGTCATCCCCTTCTAGCCTTTAATTTTTGCCAGTCTTCATGCCTACATCTTCTTTTAAGTGTTACTGCTTTGCAATTATTTTCCTTTCTCTGAACAGCTTTATTTCAGGTCATATCCACTTATGCATGCCAGCTTGCATTTACCACTTTATCTTGACTTTTCACTGATGTGTGTAGGTTTTTGTGTTTGTTTTTTTTTTCTTTTGTTTGTTTTAATAAAACATCAGACTCAAATCTCTTCTCTGTTCATGTCAAACCATCACAAAAAAAAAAAAAAAAGAAATTACCTGCACTATAGACCAGCGTTTCTGCTTATTAAAAATACAATGTAAGTGCCTAATACATTATTTACATTACTAATTTTTATGTTTGAGCCTTTTTCCAGGTTTTAGGCACCATCTATTTTGGGCAATGAAGTCTGAAATACAAAATCTGAACCAGTCTGAAGTCTGCTTTTTGGAGTACAGATAATTAACCTTTCTTCTTTGCATTTGTCTTTTTTAGTATATGCATAAATACTTTCACTTACAAGAAAATTACACAAGGACTTCAAGCATTACTTTTTATCTCCTGTCACATTGATGACTCCCTATCCTGTTTGATACCTTTTTTCCTCATCACTCCAACACATTGAGCTATCCCCCTGTGCCTCAGCTCAATGTAAAGTTACAAAAGCTTCACCTGAGCCAGATGGAGGCTGCAAATTGGACTGGAGTCTGGCTCACTCTAAGGAATTCCAGCCACTGAGTAGAATTAAAATTTGGGCTATTTTTGATATGGGAGAGGAGAAGAAGATATTGGTTTGAATGTTAAGCTAATCATGGATAAAAGTAGATTTCTTTATTGCTAAGGAGACTGTGCCATGCCAAATCTCCACCTGTACCTTTTCATTTCTCCCAGTCATTAAGAGATGGTCTGGTTTTGGTCACAACTGCATGGAAAACATGTTAAATCAACTGGTCAAATAGCACTCCACAGGCTAGTCCATAAAATGCCTACTTCAAGGTTTAAACCAGCAAGGCCTCAATGATTTGTCTAGGAGGGGAGGAAAAATGCAGGCTAAGGACATGATGAGCAGCAGACCAGCCTACTGTGCAACAGCTCCAGTCACTGTGTGTTCCCTGTTAGCCATCCTTCCCTCTTCACTACTTCTACTGGAAGCCCATCACACTTTATAACAGAAGTTTATAATTTAAACAGAAAGTTTCTCTATGTCAAAAGCTCATTTGTAAGAGCTAAGTACTAGGGTCATTCTCTGTCACCATTAACTAAGAGTCAGCCAGCTCAAAACAAAAGGTAGATTTTTCAGGATGTAATTAAAAAGCAATATAGAGATTTTGTGCCATTGATGCCTTTGCTATACCTGTTCAGTGAATCAGAACAAATTACTTCAGACTCCCAGTCTTCTAGACTGTCAGTCTAGCATCTTTCACAAGCACTACAGTCACACAAATTATTAAAAAGCTTTTCTCTACACCATCAGTGTCATACATCCATTAGAGGCCATTCCACACTAGAAGATATCTTGCAAAAAGTCTTCTTAGGCCATATGCTAGTAATAAATAAAAAAGGCTGGAAAAGATCATTTTATAACAACAATCTTCAGTTTTCTTCTCATGTCTGTGTGGTAATCTCTTGAGTCAATCTGTTTACTATCTCTATCTACTACACCAGGGGATTTTTATGTATATAATTCATTACTTTCTCTTTTGACATTGTCTTTCATGTTTCTTGCCCAGACATCTAGAACATGGAACACTAGTTCATTTTATGTAGGTCACAGGTGGTCAACAACACATCCAGCACTCTTCAATTATTAAAATAGATCAACCTGTTTCTTCATATTCTCTAGCTATTCCTTTCAAAAAACATTCCAGTTACCACATCTCCTATGTTTTTTTAAACTCACTACTAACCAGAGTCTGAATTCAGAACTTTTCAGAAGACATAGATATATTGCCTGTATATTCTGTTTTTCATAGTGGAGTGTTTTAGAATTTTCACAATAGGATGATGAAGCTCCCACAGTTAATTTATATCCCATTTCAGGAAACAGTTATGAAAGGTGAGCAGGCAGGGGAAAAAAAAAAAAGTAAAAAAATGCACACAGAAAGACACCTCTCAATATTCTATGAGAACTGCTATGGAGACTAGAATTGGGTCCTGTTAGAAATGGCAATATATATAAATTTAATCACATTCAGAAATAACTACTAATTAGAAAACAAGACAACAACCTAAAAAGAGTTAAAGTACAGAATTTTTGAAGCTGAATTTTTTGTCTGTTTATTTGGGATTTGGTTTTGAGTTCTTGTTCATGTTTTTCTTTTTTTAAACACCTTTCTCTACATGGATAACAGCAGGGCAATGAATGAAGTTAAAGTTGTACCATCACATGTTAGTGAAACACACCTACAGATCAGCATCTGCTCCTCTGAACTAAAAGTCTTCAAATATTTCAATTTTAGTTTTAGTTAAACTGTGCCCAAAAATCCACACTGAATCTCAGTAATATTTTTAAATTTTACCTCTGAAAACACTTCCTGAGATTTTAATAACTTATCAGTCTTTCATTTTTTTTTGTTAAGTCTTCTGTGACTTGCACTTGCAGAGTTATACCTAACCTCTTTTTATTTTGTATTGCACAAAAAGGTAAAAGATCCTTCCTTGACATATTCGGCATTCTCACATCAAAAACCATCACTTTCAGAGCATTTTCCACAAGACACTGAGATAGTCTACAGTTGCTGTAACTGAAATACAGTTCAAAGCTGTATGGTTCAGATGGCAAGTTCAAGGACGTAAAATGACAGGTCATCATCACAGAATTCTGCAAAATAAGTTTCTATCAGAAAGAGACAGGATTTCAGCACCCCATCCTTAGGAATAAGTCAAAAGCAGTCCAGCAAAAAAAGGATGAGAAGGCCAACACCAGCTTCCCAGCCATGCAATGTTACCTTGGGCATGCTTGTCCCAAGTACTCACTGCAGAGTGACAGCCCAACTAAATCTGCAGGAGGAGTGAGTGGGAAGGTGTACAAACCAATCACTGCCCCCAGTCTGCAAACATTTTGACAAGGAATATGACATCCAAGCAGGGATATTTGATGGTGGCTTTTCCATTTGTTTTACAAGAAACACAGAATAATTACTGGGAACACACTTCTTAGTCCTTCAGGATAGAATAGCTTTACATAGCTATAATGTAAATGTTTGCATCTGAGGCTGTCTTGATTCCATTTCTAGAGGATGGAGCAGTCAGTGCCATCAGGACAAGGTTCATTAAAACCTAGTACAGATTTTAAAACTTTTCATTGACAGAGTGGGTTGAGATGCTCGTGTCTACATCAATGTCCATGTCCATTTCTCTCCATTAACTAGAAAAGCACACTAACTGCCACAGATGTACTTCTACTCTTCAGACACATACATAGGTAGAACCAATCTCACCTAAAATAATATTATTATTTCTAGTATCGTCCACCCTCCTCTACCTAATGTGTGAAATTAAATCACACAGCAGTAAGGACAGAAACTTTTTGCAGCACCTATGCAACTTCAGATATACAGCACCATTTTCAGCCATAACAATCATCATTGTCATCATTATAGCAGCTTTTCCAAGCTTAAGCTACCATAGGATTTGTCTCACCTTGTTTTGTCATTCTCCGTATTTTAAATGAACAATATTTGCAACATTTACTAAGAACATAAACTTTCCATAAATGAGATTTACTCACACCATGCTATCAATTTTCCACATTGCTCCCCCCAAGTATTTTCCAGATTTCATTTCCATAGATGGAGAAGAGAGATTATGTAAATTCCTAACTATTCCTCATCTACCAAGAGGCATTCTTTTGTGAACAAGCTTCATATTTTGAAATCCTCTCTTTCAATGCAGCTGCTTCTTTTGTCCAAGATACTGTGGCAAGCTCCACTATCTGCTATCAAATGAACACAGCCAGCAGCAGAGGGTCTTTAGGGGAGGAGGGGTGTTAAGCACAAAGTCAGTAGCTAGAACTGACTGCAGCTGGCAGGGCAGAAACAGTACAAGCATTCCCCAAAATGATCCAACACACTCTCTAATGCAGCATTTTGCTACCTTATGCTCTAACATTGTTCATGTGCAGTCTCAGTACTTTTCAACCTCATAAAAAAATGGAAGGTACAGATACAATGCTTACAAACTGATTTCACATGTGATAAAAAAATCATTTGTATTGAATTGTCAGGTGAGGTGTAAATACCTAAGGAGAACAAACTGTAGGCAGAGACAGGAGGACAAGGGACCATATAACAACCAGTCCAAGGAGCACATCAATAGAAAGAATGTAATATAGCCAACCTTTCAATCAGTGATTCTGAACCATCTTTCTGGCCACTACTGAAATTGAGATTGCATTCATTACTGTACATGCAGGGAAGTAAAAGATATTAAATAAGCAAAGGATTGTCAAATGAAGATCTTGACAGGATATCTATGCCCCTACAACTTGCTGAAGTCAACACCAAGGAGCTAGTAAAGTTGTTTTGGCTGAAAGACAATGATAGCAAAAAGTACAGCAGGTAAATCTGGCCTTTAGTAGCCTTTCAGCTGGAATTAGACTTTAGTTCTAATTACCAGGGATATGAAGAAACAGGGCACTATTTAACCTCAAGAGTTAGTTCTAGTTTT
This sequence comes from Pycnonotus jocosus, assembly GCA_013400435.1. NCBI lineage: Eukaryota > Metazoa > Chordata > Aves > Passeriformes > Pycnonotidae > Pycnonotus > Pycnonotus jocosus. The sequence goes on along the minus strand of VWYP01020545.1, from coordinate 412,863 downwards.
GAAATTGTATTTCAATTAACCAGATTCTACAGAAATGCTCAATGGTTCTTTGTCCCAAACAGGTCACACTCCAAATGGTGAGAGGAAACAGCCAAATTACATCTAAGAAAGACAGAATTTATAAAGAGTATTAATGATATCACCTGGGGGCTTGAAAGGTTCTTTTTAGTCTTTAATCATATCTTTCTAGGCATATCAGCTTAAAACAAGAGATTTGAGAGAGAACTAATGAATTCTATCTTAATGCTCTAATTTGCTTTATCTCAGTATTGTGTCCTATCTTATGTCCATGAATAGCTGGTGATTCTGGAGTAGACTTTCTGCATACACTAAATGGTTAAAGAAAAGTGATTTAAAAACTTATGCAGGCTGTTTTTAGATATATGTTATCAAGAGAGGTTGTGCAGTACTTGCTTAATTAATCTTTGCTGTCTTAACACATGAACCAGATGTACTATTATATTCTTTGTTCTTCCCTAAAGAGGGGATGAGCTGATTATTTATCTCCAAACAATAGGAGTTCATGTACCACATTGAAGAATTTTTTTAATTGGGGAGGCAATCACTAACAAGCTTCAGCTGCAAATGCTTGATGTAAACACAGCACAAATTTGTTCCTGAAGTATTAAACGATGTTCCTTCCAGTTAGTACATGAAACCAATTTCTAAATAAGTGTGTAAAGAAAGGGATGGAAAGCACAGAGTTTGGAAAGAGGAAAACTCTATTTTGTCTTTCATGTATTCATATTTACTTCTTTGATACACTAACACATTTTCATAGATAAGTTAAGATTTGAAGCTTCAAATACTGTTTACAAATAACGTGCCGAGAGAACAGAAGTTAAAGAAACTGTTGGTTGATACAACACATTCCCTATGCTATACAGAATGCAATCTAAGACACGTGACAGGCACAAGGGAATATATAAAATTATGTTCCACAGGGCCACCAGAATACTTCGTGAAAAGTTATTAACAGATGCACAATAAACTCTTCATTCACTGTGTAGCAAATCTACAATCACAATCTAAAATCACAATTTCTATTTGATTATATACTGAAAAGTACAAATTTACCATAAATCAATTTTACAAAGCATTAAGCATAGCTACTTCCTGGTCAGCAAATTCTTAGAGACATGCTACACAAATAAAAAACACTAAGATCAAAAAGCCAGGAAGTTTAGAAATTAGTAAGCTGTTCCAGATAAGATATTTAGGAATTCACTTTGTCTTGCTTATAAACTTCATGTCATCTGAAGTCCTCACTACCACCTCGCTCTCAATAGTCTCTCTTGTCATAACCAAAATTTCATCTATAAAACTAGTTTTCAATAATTCACAATGATTTGTCTTCGTAATTATACTGTTTTTAAGACATAGAGTAAGTGCCAATCTGTGACCTATTACTACAAGCTCTTCACAAAAATAAAGTAAGCCTTCTACTTTAAACTACTGTAAAGGAAGAACTCAGATAAACTAGAACAGATTTTGATTAAGAAAGCCACCTAAAAAGTTGTAAAGCTGTATTATCAATATACCTCCAAAAATAAAAATAAGATCAGATTAGGTCAAACAACATAATATAGGTAAAACACTCTTAGTTATTCTAAAAGATCTTTTCTGCATCAATTAAAATTAGAAGGAATCAAGCATATCAGTCTCTTTACAGTTTTAATTAGAAAGTACTACTTTAAGCAATAATACTTTTATTTTTATTCACAATTATGCTCAGAGTTGAAAAAAAAATCGAGTCAGCTATTTGGTTAAAAGTAATGCTTTCTCCTTTCTTTTTGCTTAACAGCAGGCTCTCTCAAGCTGCCATAGTCAATGCTAAAGTGCTAACTATGTCACCATGCTGTGCATCACATTAAGTTCCCATTTCAGCTCATGAATTTCTGCCAGATTAGTCCAGTAACCAATAACAGAAAATGAGAAAATGGGAGTTATTTATTACCTCTTATCACCTTCTTCCCAAACTTACAGAAAATCAACAGAGTACTGAGATCAATACAACTTAAGTACAATGAGATCAATAGATTACAACACTTTCTAACCAATATGCAGATTCAGGAAAATAAAGTGTGTCAGATGCATAATAGACATGTAAAAGGATACAGGATCAAAACTAGTTAGGATCAAATACAACAGCAATAATATAAAATTGTCTAAAAAAAGCCTCACAGCTACAAATTGACAACTGCTAAAAAAGATGTTCTAACAATACAAAAATGATCTTTTAGGTATGGGCAACCACAAAGCCATGGGATCAAAAGGTTGTACTACAAACCCCCTTGGACACTAAACATGCAGGGATATAGAGATTATATATGAATGCTGTGTGAGACATATGACATTATAGAAGGCTAACAGATAGTCTGTGCTGGCAAGATGTGTCTTATGTATCTTCACTAGACACTGAAAGAGGAGGGCAAGTTTATTTTGACCAGTAATGAGAATGAGATAAGCCCACAATCTATGGTTTATATTTGCTCATTCCCGTCACTGGGAAGCTCTAAAGATCTTCTGACTGACCAGATAGAGAGGTATACGTCTCTATCTATAATTTATTCTATAATATCTTTAGAATTATACGTAGTTCTAAATAGTTCGCATGAAGGAAAAAAAAAATAAGCTTTTAAGACCTTTTACCATACGGTTCTTCTTTTTTTTTCTTCTTTTGTAGAAGTAAATGCTTCCCCCTGAACAGAATTATAGCAGGATCATTCCAGAGATGACAACTCCTGTGGTCAGAATGGATTAAGCTGTGCAATTTTATGTACCTTCCTCTGAAGCAAGAGGACAGTGAAATGCAGTCCTTTTCAGGTTAAATCAATAGGGCAGAAGCAGAGGCTGATGACATCCTCTCTTGTCATTTTAGAATCCAAGAAGCGATAAAAATTAGGAAATACATGAGGCTATATTTGCTTATATTCCAGAAACAAATTCTGAGAAAATCTACATACACAATCAGCTCCAAGAGAAATGTAACTTTTACAATCATCTCCCTTCTGAATATGCACTACTTAATGATTCCACCTTTCAACAACGTATAAAATATTTATTCCAATATATCAACATTTTTGCACACAACTGTTCAAGTCTACCAAATCTTAGTACTGCCCAATGGATGTATAAAGCAAAGACACTCTCCAAATCAGATGCATGATACATTTCAATTTTCTTTTGAATCAGTTTGCAATATTATCTATGAGAAAGGAAGGGTTTTTTAAAACATTCAACCATCTCAGTGCAATATAAACTCTGGTCATGAAGGTCTAAGTGCTAAGTTCATTTGAGAATAAGACAGAAATATATTCTTCCAAAGTCACCCCCCTACACTGGTATAGCTGATGTCTGCTATGAACTTCTCAATTATTTCAGGTAAAATTTTAGCAATAATTCTATCCATTTATCCAAAAAAAGAACGAGCACAACACTTGTGGAATTTCAGAGTAACAGGGAAGCAAAGGAAGGTGGATTAACAGAACCTGCAGGAACTTCCATTTTCCCAGCATTTCACTTATTTTTAAAAATATTAAAAATTAATCTACTTACTGACAGTACAGGAATATGCTGTGTATTTCTTGCATACTGTAAAATAAAAATGGCTCCACTTATCTTCGTTCTGCTTCATTATAAGGCCTCTCAGGGAACAGTGGAGAACAACATACATTTTAAACCAGACTTTTTTTCTGTAGAAATTCATGTACCTGCTCAGTTTTTAAATGGAGAGTATTCTATTAGTCTTAAATAACAGTGTTAAAACCAGATGCAAAATGTTCCTATGAGCAGTCCCTGCAATAGCAAGGAAAGCTGGAGCACAATACAGCTGATCTAGCAAAAATAAGTAATTCTTATTCTGTCAAGAGTTGTCAAATGTGGAATGTAAATCTTTGTATTTTAAAACATTTTAATACAATCTGAGCTTGTAGAAGCGATTAAGAGTGCTTTCCACTTTTTTTTTTTTTGAAAAAAAAAACTGTTGACAGTATTCATAGAATTGAATCAGAGAACTATAGAATCATAGAATCAAATTCCTCTTTATCAAATTACTGCATCAAGGGAATCTAACACAATGCAGTAACAGAGTTAAAACTATAATCAGTATGTGGGTATTTGGTGTCCAGAAAGGCTGTGACATATATAAGCCATAATACAAATCAAGTAAGTAGATAACAAAACCTGGCATCTTTCCAGGTTTCTTGAAATTGAAATTTTGCTATAGCTGTCAATTTACAAATAAAGGGCAGTTCAAATTGTTATCTGAAAAAGAAAGTCATAAAGCATACTTCCAACACAACAGGGACAAAGAAATCTTGCAGGTAAATTGCCTCATACTGTTCCAGTTTACATAAAAAATATTAGATAGTCCCTACTCTATTCACATAAGGCAGACAAGAAAGCAAGAAAAAAAGAAAACAAATCTCTCCAAATTCTTACATTTCAAGAAAGGGCACTTTTTTCCCCCCCTTAATTACATTCCTCTGGCTCCCTCCAGCTGGAACTATGTTATGTACATCAGTGGTTTGTGTGTTTCTCATAGATCCATATCACATTGGCACTTAACACACTACTCAAAATCTCATATTTCCATTTATATTAATTTCAGATGAGAAGTTCTTACTCTTTGGACCACAATTTGCAATGCTCTTTATGTTTACAACAGATTAAAAAATTTTAGGTTTGTTAACCTTCATTCCAAATTCTTACACATTTATAACCAAATTCGTTCTATGAATTTGTGACACTCTTAAGAAAATTCAAATGTTTTTCTTAGCTTCAGCATCAAAGAGGTAAGAAATGTCTAACAAATGAAATACAGACTATGTGTAAGATACTTGATGTGTCTCCATATACTCATGAACAGCCTTCCCAGAAATCTCTGACTGCAAATGCACTGAAGTCAGAAGAAAATTCTAACTATACAACTATCTGCAATATTTGCCAAATATGATGGGTAATATTAAAACTAAACCTGGTATGAACCAACTTTAGTGCATTAGAGTAAAAATGTAAACAGAACTGAAGTCACTGATTAGTTACCTATTTGGTAATTTTCAGCTATTATGTACTCTTGATAAGTTATCCCAGATGTTTTTCCAAATATTCAGGGATGTATTACCAGAAATAAAATATGCAAAAGTATGCTAGACAAAAGGGCTTAGTTCCATTTTACCTTAGATAACATCATAGCTCAAAACTACAAGTAGATCTAATCAATCCTCTTTGTGAAAAAGCTATTTCACAAGAAAGAAGAAGCAAGATAAAATGTCTAGAAATGAAAAAATAGTCAGGAGAACTGAATTGACCTGAAGAAGCAATTACTCAATGATTTTGGTAGAGGAAAAAACATTGGTTAATTTAATTTTGGCTTGTAAGCCGTAACAACAATATCCACTCGCTCACTGATTATGATACAAACTGCCCTTGTCCTCTTCAATGTAAAATGACCTCATTTAAATTAAATAGGTGCTGATAATTCTTGGTCAATGCTTTGTGCATAAATTTATTTGTGTCCTATACATTTTTATAAAGAGCATTATGTTGTATTTCTGTCCATTTTCTGTGTGAAGCCTAAAATGAAACACTACTCTTATACAAACCAAGACCGAATAGACTCTCGGAACCTTTGCAGAATGCACTTTCAGGAGGCTTTAAAAAGTTTCTTTGTATCCCTCCATTCTGCTGTAATTGCCCTTTGACACAATGAATTATTTCCTATTCTGCCCAGTGGGTCCACATGGGGACACAAATAATACTCCTGGTTGCTCCTGTTGTACCAAGTAAGGAAACTCTGAGACTTCTCTGTTGTTGTAGGATGCAGACTGCACACCCCAGAGTCACACTGTTTTCAGCACTGTGTGAAAGTGCATATGCATCTTTTCACCATTTTCTCCATGTTTTACCTTTCAAAACACTTCAGCCACATGCCAAGCCATATATCCAAAGAGACCATCGAGTCTCTCTCATATAACTGTGTAAGTTCTGTCCCCACACAGAATATACTGCCCACTGGCAACTGCGATATCATCTTCAATCTGTTAAATTATTACACAAAATTGTATCTAGAACTCGTCCTCTCAAATGGCTCCAGAAATCAATAGCTCTTTACCCTTCAACCTCTTGGTTTAAAAAAAATAACAAATAAATTTAAACAAATTCAGTAACCTGTTATACTAATACACAGTGTGCTAAGAAAACAGCATTATAACAAATTAGTAAGAAAATTGGTGAATTTTTGGGAGAAAAATGAACACTGTGAACTTCTCAAATGAATACAAACAATTCATGTATGTACTGACATCAAGAAGCTATAACTAAAACCTCCAAACCTTACCTTAACTTTGTCTCAAAAAATCCTCACTGGATGTGTGAAAAGTTTGATGAGAAAGAGCACAAACCCAGAGAAATTTCAACTTTTAAGGGAGTAACTAAAAAATTGTCATTTGCAGAAGTGGAAACTTGGTTCCCCCAGCGCCCCTGTGCCACTCTCTTGTACTAAGTTAGTGAGGAAAACCAAAAATGAATGGGCCCAATTCTATCTCCTCTAACCTAATTACAGCAAGAAGTTACAGCAGAAGTTGTTTAGTTTTCTACTAGTTGCAAAGATCACACTTGTAAAATAAACATGCTAACTCTTGGTTTGAAAAAAAGAAAGAGACCATTTTAAAGAGTGTAATATTAAAAGGCAAAAGATTAAGATTCAAATTTTAAGTTGAAGATCTATTTAGAAAAATGAAACATTTTCAATAAAACCTACCATTAAGACAAAAAATGAAATTTTGCTGCTCATTAGCATAGAAGTTTCACTTTTGAAAAGCTAATAACCAAAATTTTCATGTGAATAGAAACTACACAGAAAAACAAGAAGCAATAAGAAATATCACAAAATCAGCAAGTGACAGATCTTAAAGCAGCTGCTAGTCCTTCTTGAATCTTGACTGTGATTGTTGATCAACTTTAAAGCTAAGGCATGCTATTTTCTGATAGTACATGGGGAGAATTAATATGCATTTGGTTCATGTACAGTCTTTGAGTCTACAAATTAAAGAGCACATAAAATTAATCATAAATCAGTTAAGAAGCCAAATATTTGACATAAACATTTTAAACTTCTGTGCGATTTTATAACTATTTCTACGCTGAACACACAAACAAAAATAATTAAGATTGTGTTATCTAACAGTAAAATGTATCAGGACTGCTAGGGATAAGCCAGCTCCTAAATATTTACTTTGCTTGAAAAATATATTTATGGAACAACCAATGACAAAAATCAGTGAAATGCAAATTGTTTCAAACTATTCAAGAAAGAAAAGCAACTAAATACTATGCCTAGTTCAAACTATTTTCCAAACATATTTTAAATTCTGTTGGAATTTTTATTAATTTGCAGAGGAATTTTAATATTTTAACTAAAATTTAATTTTAAAATTGCTTTATAACTAAAAATATTCTTAAATAATTTATAAAATTTAGTTTTTGCATGAACATTTTAATTTCAAGTTCTTTGCCCTAACCCAGTTATGATTATATACAATTTTTTTATATCTTTCTAGCTTAATTTCCAGATATTCAGAAAATAAAGAATTACAACTATTCTTTGATAACACTGCCACCTAGTGCAAACTCTAAATTAGAACAAAGCATTTCACTGAACTTGTTCATTCTGTAATTTAGTCTAAGGTGGAACTATACCACATACAAATTGTTGTTTCAGTACTACTTGATTGTACATTGGAATAATGACATTTAGTCTCTTACCTGGAATGCCTGTTAAACATGCAACTACACTAATTTTGAAAATATACTGTAAAATACTGTTATATAATACATTCACATCTAGTGTTGGCTTTTGATAGCCAAAAACAAGAGAATACAAAGCTAACGTTCTAAAAAACGAACACATATGTTCCTAGAACTTTACATGAATGCAGACAATAAACTGAAGTACCACTTGGTTAAATTTCATACCTAACAAGGGAAGGTGAAAAATATTTCAGTAAATTAAAGTTAATTACAACTGGAAACAAGGAAGAAATTGAGGATTTCTAAGGTGGAAATGATATCCAAGAATCCAATTGATAGTAGAAAATCGTCCTTACTTTTGTAGAATTGGTCAATATACACTTGAAAAACCCAGAGCTCTTGAGGAAATACTAGATTTACTTAATTCCACTCACTTCTATAGCTATGCTGCCATCTAGCGAAACTAGATACACACGCTTCTCTGCAAGACTTGAATTTAGTCCAAATGAAAAGCAGTAGGTACATGCACTGCAGCAAACATTGTTCACCTGTAAGCACCTTACTCCCTGTACTTCTTCACCACTACATTTTTGTAACATGTGATACAAGGTGACTAATTTTGGTCATGGGACAGTGAACATTTATACACCTAACCTGAAATGCAAACAGGCTTAGAGACTTCAGCGAGAAACCAAGGAACTGATCAGCACAGATTACAGTCTAGGATCAGGGAAAATTTACCTATTAGCAGATTTCAGACCATTACACAGATAAAGTACTGGATTCATAGCTAGCAATACAGATAAATATTACTCTGAACCTGTGATTGAAATTACCTGTTGTTGTTGTCTTTTCATTACGTTTAATTAGAATTCTGACTTACAGAAAACATTGAAACACAACATTGGTTAATTACAGACACTAAAAAGCAAATTAAAAGTAAGTACACACTCACCTGGGAAAATATATTTGCAGTTGGAGCAACTCTGTTGTCCACAATACTGTATAATATTGCTAACAATCTGTCCAGGGGAAATGGCTTTGGCCCAAGTAGGTGATTGCTGGTCTGCAACAGAAACAACACTTTAATTCCCTGGAGGACTACATGATGTTATTCTTACCTTTCTGGCCTCTGGGGAGCCACTGTGACTCACAGTAATCTTTCATACAGCCTACTTATGTGTTATGGAAAACACTGAATACATGCTTACTGATCAAGAAAAAGATATCGACAGGAAGATCTATTTAACATGGCAAGTGTTCAAACTGCACAATAAACAGGAATGTTTTTGAGCTGTAACAGAGGATCTTATGCCAAATTTCCTGTCAGTAGATTTATACATTTACTTGTCTTGTCTAATGACCTTGCCCAATCTAAGAATAAAGAGGAAAGGCTATGTTTTATGGCATTCAAAGGATCACAGAATGGCTTGTGTTGGTAGGGAGCCTAAAGACTTTTTCCAAAGAAGGACAAAACTGGACCAAGAGTATTCCAGAGGCAATGCAAAGAGTGCTGAGTGTAAGGCTCAGAGCGCACCTGCCTCCCATAGGTTTAGCTGGCTAAAATAAAGAATTCAGATGGCTGAGCCCAAGGTCAGCCTCGTGGCTGGTAAGAGCTGCTGTACAATGAGCTACCAGCCCAGCTACAGGCCACTGTGTTACCAGAACACAGCGTATTTGCTCAGCATCACAGCTACAGAGCTCTTTTGCATCGTGCACACCTCACACCTCAGCTGATACTGATGGCCATTTCAGTCATTATGGATTATTGTATGTAGTAACATTGTATTTCCTTGAATTCAAGCGAATGCAAAGTCCTGATTGTTCAATGCTAAGCATTTTCAAAATACCAATTCTACAAAAAGGAGATGTACAGTTTATAAGGCAGAACTGGGCAGTATTCCAACTCAAGCAGCATAGTTAGGACTACAGAGATTTATGACCAAAAGTTCTTACAAGGGAAACATTTGTTTTATTTTAAGTTTGCATTTAATTATCTCTACTTTGACATCCAGTTGCCTTTTTCGTAGTGTACATTGATTTATTCTTACTAGCAGAGCAGCCAAGATTAAGAGGATTTTCAAGGGAAAGTTTCTTTCAAAATGCTTCTGGGAAGGAACACCTCAAATCTACCAACAGCACCTCTGTGGCATTAGTCATCAGTAAAACAAAACTGCTCATTTCTTCAGCAAAACCAAAAGTTATTTCCAACACATGTTTTAACTTTTCAAATCCAGGAGGTGTCCCTAAAGCCACCTCTTGTCTAACAAAGCAAGCAGTGTGAAAAATCATGGAAACAAATAGCCAAGACTATAGCATGGCATCTTCAGTCAGAATGCAGATGTGGTATAAGTTATGAACTGTACAACCACCTGCCTTTCTGCTTCTACATGTGCAAATTCTGTAAAGCATATACATTACTGTCAACAGACAGACTAATTAAAATCAGTGCCCTCCAAGCAGCTAGGAAATGCAGTTAGCATGGAATAATCTTTGAAGCTCTGTTTAGTACATACAGTTACTTCAGAAATTTCTTGTTCTCTATTTAGACAAAGACTGAAACTTTCAAGTTATCTAAAAGAAATTATTCCCTCTAGAAAAAGTGGAAGAGTTAATTCTAAGAGAATAACTTATTGGAAGAATAACAGTGGCTTAGAAATTCCTTGAAACATAACACATGGTTAGGAATTAGAATTTTACAAATCTTTTGCAGGGAGGTGAGGCAGAATGCTCAGGATGCTACACAGGATTGCATTTAAAAAATGCAAGGGATTCAACATCTCTCAAAAACAAAGATACCTTGTAGAGTCACAAAACCTTGTCAAAACATTTTAAAGCCATTAAATCAACTCTGTATGCCCTCTATCACCTCCTCACCAAAGCAATATATTCATTGTTTAAAAAGACTTTTCCCCAGGTGCTTCTTGCTTCTTATCTGCGGTACCAGTTTCATGTTCCCTCTGTTTACCTGGCCTAAGCCTTTCACCATCCCACAACTGCAAGCTGTGTATTCACATTCCAAAATTTCACAAACAAGAATGAGAACCCCAAGAGTTCTTTAAAGAGCAAAAGCTTAACCCAAACTCAATTATCTGCACAAAAAGAAGAAACTCCTTAATCACAACTGAGTGAATTTTCAACCTTTATAACCTATATGTACTCAAAGACTGAATGACACCTCTTTCCTTTTTCGTAATGCAGAAAGCGTTTCCAAACTTGTCTGGGTGCTCTACGAATGAAGCATGTTCAGCTGTAAGCTATAAACTCTGATACAAAACAAATCCTAGACTGAAGCAGATATACAAGATAAACTTATTTCCAATAAAAACACACATTTGATCTTCTGACAGACTGACACCTGAAAGTTTCACCTGCAAAAATAGATTCACCAGGAAGATCTCCCACTTGTCACTAAACTGGAAAAGCATCATTCCAGGCCAACCATGCAAAGAAACCAAACAAATTCTGCTTTTATCAGCAACAGGGCAATTAATAGAATTGTAAGGCAGTTTCTTCCCCTCATTCACAAGATTGATTTTATCTAATTAAAAAACCCCCACAGCCTCTGGATTGATACAGTTGAGAATCACAAAATGGATTTTCAGTCTTGCTACACCTAAAGTTTTAAGGAAGGATTTATTTCATCTAATGTCAGCTTCTTGCCAAGCAGGTATGGACAGCCAAACCAGTTTCCCCAGTTCCAAATATAGGCAGTAGAAATCTAATCAATACAATTTGTGGTGCAATTCATCTGCCTGAACATAGAACCTGCTTTAGTATGAGCCACATCACACCCTACACTCCAATGACTGCATTGACTGACTCTGCAATGGGCTATAAACTGGTTTAGATGCAGGCAGCCACCTGTGTCAGGTGAATCTGATCTGTAAATCAGTCTTTAGACAAGCTTCTCTGGGCAAAGGTATTGACACAAACTATCACACTAATTGAAGAAAATGAGTCTATTTATAACACTACATCTGTAATTGTTTACCCCTGTATATCAATTTCCATCATTATAGAAATCTTTCTATAAAAAATCTTTAAAGAATACAAAATTATTTTTGAGGGAAATCTGATAATTGGTGACTCCATTTATGATGTCCTTTAACTAGCTGTACTTAACACACTTTCCTGTACACAAAAATATGGTTTTAGGAGACAATCTTATGTTACAGTTTCAATAAAATAAATATGTCTGTATCTCACAGAAATTTGTAGCTTACAAAAGGAGTGCACAAAAAATTGTTATTTCTGCAGTTCTGCTGTTTCTACAGTAATCAGTGACACAGAATTAAATACAAACACACAAGTACAGTGGAAAGAAAATACTTGCTGCCAAGCCCAGCTTAGAAGGATAAAATACATATAAAATACATACCTTCTCATGCTTCTTCATGAAGTTGGTCTTTCTAATTTTCCCATGATGCTGCAAACAACAGACAAGAGAAAGGTAATTAAAACAGTCAATAAAGAATGTAAACACTCCAAATGGTAGTATGTTACTTTAGGTCTACTTCTTTACTCTACTTCTAGTATTTGCCTTCGATGTTACTACCAATCATTCTTACTGTAAGCCCTAAAACTGCACTTGCCTAGCTTCTTACTTCATCTTGTCCCAAGTGGTGCAAACCCATAACACAACATGCTAATATTTTTTGGTGACATGCATAAGTTGTTTTTTTTTTTTAAACTACTCAGGAACTGATGAGGTAGTAAAAAAATTTGTTTGCAATATGACTTAATGCCACCATCCTCCTCATGTCTTCAATCATCTAATAAAAAGACAGATGATGACTATCATAATTTTTAAAATGTATCCATGTATAAAATCCACCAGAATTTTCACCTTTTACTGACCCTATTATAGAATCTGGATGGTACAATAGTTGGCAGAATGACAACCAGGAATTTAATCAATATAATACAAAGGTAGTTCAAGGTTCTTGAGCTAAATGACAAAAGGAAGGAGGAGGGGAGAGTGAAGGGGTAGCGTGTTGAAGAAACAAATGCAATTTAAAGCTGCACATTTTTAAAATTGTCTTAACAAAGGAAGGACTATTGAAAGAAAATACTCAAATACTCTTGGATCTCAACAAAAAATGTAAGGCAAGACAAGGGCAGTAGTAAACAATGTTACAAATGAAAGCCTAGCATCTATAGAGTAGTGCAGATGAACAACTTAAGGACCATCTTTTTGTTTGCATCATTTGCTTCTTTTAGTCCTTAGTTAAATCACTCCAGAAGATACTTTCCTGTGATCTACTCTGAATCTCATTACAAACCTGATAAAAATCATATTCTATTTCCACTGTTCACATGACTCATAAAAATACTCAGCTTGAAACCCCCTCAAAAGTGTTGGTTATGTTGGGCTTTCGGATGCAGCTATTTCTGAAGTTCAATTTTAGACCTGATGAAGGGCTAACTGATCCCAAATGATGAGGAAAAATGATGACTTCTGCTTCACCAGTTCTTGGGAAAAAATACTTGATAGCACTGATAGAAAGAGCTTCCTGATCCCTGCTTCAAAAACCTTAGGAATTCATGTTTATTGTACAAAAGTTTAATATAGTTCATGTGCAAGAGTGGAAACACACTCAGAGATACTACAAAAGGAGAAAGGAAAAAAACTAACTTGAAAAGGTTGTTCAGTGAATGCAAGGAAGATGTGGCACATTTTGGAAAGATGCTCTACAGACTTGACTCATGCATGTTTTCCCATTTCTGTGTAGAAAGAGTTCTTCAGCAAAAAAACCTCTAACAAAGAAAATACTCCAGTCAAGTGCAAAGAACAAGGCTTGCCCATAAAGAAAATCTACACTTACTAAAGTAACCCTCCACTCAGGAAAGGACTAAATAGAAGCCTGGAACACCTACAGCTTTCAGTAAGATCATACCAGAGTTTAAACTGAAAACATACTAGCATTTCATCACTAGAAACTGCAGTAATTTCTCAGAATGTGTATCTATGATATTTTTTTTGAAGAGGGATTAATATTTTTACAAATTTATCTTGCCCTCATTTTCTTTAATTGCTTACATCCATCCATCCTGAATACCATACATTTATACACACATACATATATCAATACATACTATAGTAGTTGGCAAAATGCACAGACAGCCCAACTGCCTGATCACTCTTCTGATATCTGCCTTCCTACCTACATTTCATCGAATAACTGAAAAAGAGGCAATGAGGCTTGAGGAGCTTGAAGATCCTGGGTCAGGAAGAGAAATAACCACCACCAATGGCACCACAGCCCTTGTCTACAGTATGATCACAATTTAGCTGACAGGAAAAAAGAAGAAAAAACCCCGTCAACTTGTACATGGCAAGAACTTACAGAAAATAATGTTTAGCCCAGGAGTTGGTAGTAATGATTAATACTAGAAAGATGCATCGCCACCATTTCAACACAACACATACCAGCTAATGTAACCACATCTCCTGCAAAAGCAACTGCTTGTATGTTTCTGTTTCCAAAACTTAGAACTCTATTAAAAACCTAACAGTGCACTAAGTCATTTTTACCTCATTAAAGGCCAAGGCAGTTGCGGTTTGTACTTTAGTCTGGAAATTTAACAGTGGCTTATAATTAAGGACACTTAGATGATTTTAGTGGTCATCCCACTAAAATCTTTTCAAAACAAAGCTGTATCAACTTAGAAAAACAAAGCACAGTGCTCATGCTATAACAGCTTTATGCATAATTTGACACGAAGAAGAAGTTGGGTTTATCAGACGTTTAAATCACTCAATGGTCATTACCAATCACAGTATGTGACCTACAAAGAAGCTACTCATCAAATCAAACAAAGTGCACACAGAAACAGAGCTCTAAACAAATAGTTGAAGAGTTTTAAACCAGGAAATTCAGTATGCAGGAATCCAGTTAACAGCACTAAGAAATTGATTTTGTTACCTTAAGAAAGAATCTTTTATCTGTCCTAACAGGATTGTAGGAGGCAAGGTAAGCAGCTATTAGAAGAAATTTGGAGTAATAAGGAAGTTCCACATGGGTATGTGCAGAAAGTCCTATAAAATAAACAAACAGTTTATGAGTTAACCAAAATCCAGCCTGAACATCCACAAAATTCAAATTAGATTTCCCTGCATTCATTTGCTTTCCTTCTCTTCTGCTTTAATGCCATGACTAAATGAGTATGACTTTCTCAGCCCCATTATCACAGACACAAACTCAGGGAATGGCCAAGCAGCACAGCACAAAGCTAAACAAAGCTAACATTCTGAAACCTTTTCAGACTCTCAGCAACTGTACTTGAAGCATCAGAGATTCATAAATCTTCCCAAAAAAAGAAAGAAGTAATTCCAGGATACTTTCATTTAAGGGAATTGTCCTGACAAACAAGGCAGATGAAGGGATATATATTCAAATACAATGGCAATTTTTTTCAAGATTCAAACTTTAGACTCCTCCAGACCACCAAACAGCTTGTCCAGGAACAAGGCTGGCATGGTGAAGGAAGCAGCAGTGCTGCACTTCTGATAAATATTATATCTGTGATCAATGATTTTTAGCCACTGTTCTATTTCCTACAGAAAATGTTTAAAAAATTTTAAACTTCATCCAGTTGACTTTACCTTCTTGTATACATGTACACTTAATTAAGATTAAAATGCACAAGAACTACAGTCTAGTGAATATTTGTTTCCCCTCTTATTGAGGGGAACTCAAAGTACTTTTACTTTATATTTTTTACCTTTACAGTCCTCTGCTCTTGTTTCACGTGCTTATGCATAAGTATAGGATCATCAAACCACCCTTTATCAGCTGGCTAATTATAGAAAACATTAAAGGGTCTCTCTCGTGCCCTCTTTGCTTGTGTTTTTTTTTACTTCAACAGTTTCTTGCTCTATGAAGCATCTGTACCCTTATGCTTTAATCCACAAATACCAACAAATAAAGATCAAAGAATTAAATATGTTTAAATAAAAGTTATGGTTCAGAGTTCACAGTATAGGGAAAAGCATCCTAGATGACTGCTAGTAATGATTTTTTCTCATGTAAGCATAAAAGAATAGCAGTTTTAGTTTCATTCACAATTAAGAGATTATCTTGTACTGCATGCTATTTATAAATTGCAACACCAAATAAACTCTTGCAGACAAACAATTTAATTTAGTACAAAAACATCTGTTTTTTCTCCATTCTTTTGGTCAGCCAATATTGCATCACACATTGAACTATTTGATGATTTACATCTCTATTGGAGTTAGAATTTTATTTATTACAACTTCTTTTTAACATGTTGCTATCAAGTGCTGTATTAACAACATGACACTTTTTCCTACTACATATACCTCTGAAAATTCATCTAAAATGAAGTCTCCCTTCAATGGGGCTCTGTCAGGAGCAAAATATTTCATTATCATCTGGGAGAGAGCTTAATATGAACACTTTGAATCAAACTCCTTTGGTCAAAAATGTTGAACATTAACCAATCATAAACCAAACACAGGAAACAGTCTGATGATTGCATTTATCTCAAGGAATTATTTGTCATGATAAATAATATAAAAAAGTGTTCCCAAACTACAAACTGGTCAAAAGACCATGACCAAATTATATCACCAGGAAAATATTTTCATATCCCTTCCTAAATCGTAAATGAAGGCTGACAAATACATTGAGATTGGATTTTCCAGCCTGTCTAAAGTATAAAACCACCAAAGCTCTAATTGTCTAAGGAAAGAACAGAGAGAACACTTGCAGTTCTGACATTTCTCTTTGCAAGAAGTCTGGACCCAGGACAGGTGTTTTGTTTAGGAATGTGCTAAGTCAGTGCAATACACCAGGTATAACATTCTCTCTTCCCCACTTGGACAATTCTGCCAGTTGGCACCCAGAGGTTTGACCATCAGGGTTCAGGCCATTCCTCACCCATTCTGACATGAGAAATACTGATGTAAGAAAACTGCTTTTACCTGCAAAGGACATTAAAAAAAGTTACTCCCAGTATATATGATAGGGGAAGAATATTCCTTTGTAGAACACCTTCTCAAAAAACCATGATTGTTTCCCTCAATTGTAACTGAATACTAACAGGCAGCCTTGTCTGTGTAGTTTCATTCGCATGTTCTCAGATGACAATGACCAAGTCAAACTGAAAAGCACATTTCACTTCACAAGCCCCTACACAGTTCCTGTGTTTGATACCTTTCAATTGCCCAGGCTCTCCACCATCCTGCTGCAAACGCTCCCACTGTGAGCTGAAAGACAGATAATGCAAATACATAAAGATGTAGTATTTGATAGTCTTTTAGAGAAAGCTACCTGCATGGTATATCCTAATTTTGTGACACTGGCTAGGATAGAGTTAGTGAGAGCATAATTAAAAATACAAGGTCTTACTATCTCACATGTAAATTTTAATAATCTGCAGACTATGTATTTGCTAAAAAAAGCAAAAAATGTTAAAGCATAAAAGATCTAATTGTAAAATACCTGTTTCTTCCCACCCAACCACCATGAGTAAGCAAATATACACAGCGTTCTAAGTTTCAAGAATAATGCAGAATTGCATAAAAAGTAAAAACACTGATACTTTTCATTCTTTCTAATCTGCTTAATAACTGTTTATGTTTGTGAGAAGAATACTGTAATTATTTCATAATGTAATTGTGAAGTCAATGGAAGTCATCAAGATGGATTATTCTGTCAGTGCAAAATGCCCCCAAGTAATTTGGTGTTTTCCTAAACAATATCAAATAAAATTCAATTTAAAACTTCCCTTGAGGAATGACATTGCTAGCAATTTCATATTTTGGATCATTTTGTATACCACAAGGGGATTACAAAAAGATAGGTTTTTTGAAGGAACTGTTTTGACTTGTTTTTAGAAGTTCTTCATGAACAGAGTTTATCAGCCATAAGCCACAAAACTTATAAAAACAATGGGAACTCAGGTAATACTTAAATTACAATGAATGACAAAACAACTCATCAATGAGTTAAGGTTTTATCCAATGTCTATTTTACAGGTAGAAAAAAAAGATTCATTTTCCTTTCAGTTCAAGTAGGACAAAAGCTGATAGCAAAGATCTATCACCATAAATTACACAGTCAAGAAAAAAAAACCAGAGTAATCATAATTCTGTGGCCAGAAAAACTGATATAGTGATTTTAATTCCTCAAACATTTACTGGTACACAGCAGTAAATCCTAGAACTGTTAGACAGAAAGCTGGAATTTCTAATAAAAATCAAATCAAGCTCAAATTTATAATCAAACAGTAGAGGGAAATTACTTACTTGAAAACAATTCACAAGCCATTTTGTATCATAATCTTTTATTGCAATCTAATTAGAGTAGGCAATTATACAATATAAAAAGTCAGGAAGTAGACTGTGTAATGAAGATCAATATTGAATATAAATAAATATTTGAGCCAAACAGAAAAATGCTGCATTGTACAGTGAACTCTAGGTTGTACAAAGCAAAATCAATTCTCTCTTTCAAGGAATGATCACATCTCTAGAACATTAGCAAAGACTTCTACTGCACACTCAGGTTGTGACCAGAACACTCTACAGCCTCAATGACATTCAAAGGAAAGAAATCAGTATGTTTTTACCAAGATAAAGAAGCCAATCAATACTGAATGATCTCTCTTTACATAGTGTAACATCCGAATCACTCATCTTAAAGGTGGAGAGAACATTAAACCTAAGCCAATTACTACCACTATGAATGAACACCACCATCCTTTTTTCTAGCAGTCTGGCAGCTTACAAAATAAACAAAGAATCTAGAACAAAACAAAGAATCAAGAAAAACAGCCAATAATAGGACACCAGATTTTAATGCTGTCAAAAATGGAAATTCCATTTAAGAAAAAATTTGCCCTTGGAAAAGAAAGTAAGGGATCAGAAAGCATAGTCAGGAAACAAACCTAGCTCTAGGAAACAAAGCCAAGAAACATAGATACTCAAAATCTGTAATGTCTCAAGAATTCTGAGGCTTGCACACATCCTTGGTAGAGTGAGTATCTGGCAAGCTAACAAACACAGCAGTGTGTTTTAAACTGTGTCTGTATATTCTGGTGATGGATTCCCATGCTTGGTAGTTTCATGCATTACAGAAAATGGATCTAACATCAGTGTAAAGGAGAACAAAACCTGCTGCCACTGCTTTACTTATTGAACCCATTATATGCTACAAATACCATTTTGTTTAAATTTCCTCCTGAGATATGCTATTTCTAACAGCATATGGCAAGAAAGAAATGCACATTAAAGAAAAAAGATTACATCTAGCAAAAAAGAATCACTAGCCATGAAACACAGTGAAAGGAAGAGTGTTAAAAACAGCAACCTCAACAAAGCAAACGAGCCTATGCCCTCCAAATTACCTGGATATTTCCCGGAGATAAACAGTCTGCATTGCCTTCTTCAAATGAGGTTCAATATTTTTCCAGAGTTTGCGGGTGTCGCGTTCATTTGCTGCAGCAAGCCAGAATCAACTCTGTTAAACATTTAACTCATGCAACACTAAAACTCACGCCTGACACCTAAACAGTCACAGGCGTGACACAGTCTAACACCCTGACTCTGGCATGCTGCCTTAGGATGATGCACCACCACCTTCCACCCAGCACGCACATGCTGCCACACAAGGCTGTTTCTCTGTGACTCTTCTGAGATAATCTGTGTCTGTTTGGCAGCACCTCTCATCTTGGTTTCCTTCTTCTCTTAGCCTTGACAAAGAAATAACTTCTCCCATTACTTTGTCAAAGTCCTGGTCGTTGAGTGAGAAGATTTATAGGAGGCAGGAAAATTTTCAGGGTATTTCCATCTTTGTTTCCTAAAACACCACCAAATACCATGTACTGCTTCTGCTGCAAGTGCTAATGACTGGGTGCAACTGGAGTAAGCAATGCTGTGCCCTGAGACACCACTGTGCCACCCCAGCACAAGGATCAGAGCAAAGTCTTCAGCAAAACCCACTGATCAGCACCTGCTCTCTCATACAACACCCACTCAAATTAACGACACAGCCTTACCTTCCCCTCTGACCACCGGTTCACAGTATTTAGCAAAATTGAGCGCTGCCTACAGAAAGCAAAAGATAAAACATATTAAAATATTGTTTATCTGATTTAGCTACAGTGTAACTAGCAGGGTAATTCATTCCTTTGCAAAGCCAACAAATCCTTTCTCAGTCAATAATTATGCCACTTGCTTACAAACATTATACTATCAAACATGGTGACATTTCTGTACCATAAAATACAAACAGAAGTAATCTATCACAGGTTACATGGCTTTGAGCTCAGCAAGATCTGTTTGTTGTACTTGGGGGTTGCATTTTTCTAAACTAACAGAAGAATTTATCATTATTAATGCAATAAAAATGCTTTAATGAACTTTTCTTACTCCCTTCATTTTCAGATAAAACTTTTCATTCCAGGAGAAGTTCAGCACACTTAAACACAAGCAGAAATTATTTATTTTTTAAAAAAATATTTATTTTAAAAATATGGTAACATATCCCATACGCAAATTAACTCCTTTTGCCTAAAGTAAGATTAAGATATTTTTGACAACACTGTAATCTAGACTTTCTTCTAAAACATTTAAATGAGTATCACACAGAATTTTGTAAAGTACCAATCCTCAGATTTCATTCTCTTTTTGTCCTACTGCACTTTAATAAATCTCTGTGCTAATATACAAAACTCAAAGTGTAACTTCCATATATAAATCTAATAAAATTCCAGAATGTATTATTAATAATCACACATAACAGCATACACATTTAGAGTCTGTATTAGACACTAATAAGATCAGAAGCCTGCATATAGTTGTGTTTGTCACTATTTTCTAAGGAAGAGACTTGTCAACCACATGAAGAGCTTAGGGTTCAGTCACGTAAGTATTTTTGTAGTGTTGCACAAGCAAATAGTGCATCTAAAGCTAATGAAATTCTCATAAGCAGAGCCACTCAAGTACATGTCTGCAACAACTGTGACCCTTGTTTCTATTTCTGTCTCCAACAATCTCATTTACATATAAAACCTGTATGGTTAACAGATAAGTTCAGCTGAAATTTAGCAGCATGTTCCTGAGGGAAACACAGGCGGAACATTCAGATCATCTCTCAAGCACCGATTTGTTCACTGATCACGTCAAACTTGTAAAATTTCCTTGTACACAGTATAGTTAATTAAATAATAACTGGATTAAGATGTTTGTGATTGTTATTAAGCTTATGCAAATGTCACCATCAAGTAACTTAATTTTCTTCTGTTAAGTTTGTTTACTATTACATTGTATGGTTAAAACTCCTTTTTCCAAAAACTTACAATTTATTACCAGAAAACTACACAACATTGGAAGCCCTTTACAGCCAGGGCAACTACATCTTAAGCTAACACATTCTTAGGAGGGCAAATTTATACTAGATATAAGGAATCTCTATCTATATATCTAGATATATATAGATATATATAGATATCTATATCTATATTCATATAGATTTGAAGGTGTGAGGCACTGAAACAGGTTGCCAGAGAAGCTGTGGATGTCCCATCCCTGGAAGTGTTGCAGGCCAGGCTGGATGAGGCTTTGAGCAGCCTGGTCTAGTGGAAGGTGTCCCTACCCAAGGCAGGGGAGTTGGAACCAGACCCTTGAGGTCCCTTCCAAGCCATACCATTCTTTAACCTCTGATTTTCTCCTTGTCCATATTCAACAATAAATCTAGGCTTTCATTTGGCAAAAGACATCCCAAAACAAAACAGGAACTCTAAAGAAGCTCATCTCACCAGATGTTGAAGTTCTTTCAGGTCCCTACAGACCATGTAGAAGACACCAAGCAAAATATTGATATATGCAGCGTAGAAATCTGCAGAATATTCCGGGGGATGATTCTGAGACAAGATCTTCTGCAGATGTCCTGTTTAAACAAAAAAAAAAAAAGTTGCTGTTTTCAAGCCAACTTAACAAATGGACCACATTTGTGGAAAAACAAACAATAACCATCACTAAAAAAACCCACAAAATCCACCAAAACCTACACTGTTTTGAAGAACCAGCAAATGTAATGGAATTGAAACATTACTTTGAGATGTTCTGGCAAGTGGAAGACAAGACCTTTATGTCTTGTATGATTGTATGAATACAGACTTATTCATACAGGTTGTATGAATATAGACTTTTACATTTCAGTAGCTATTACATATTCTGAGTTCTGTAAAAGGCACACTGATAAACCTGGAAAAAACTTTTGAATGTCCTTTGGCAAAGTGTTATGCAATCCCCAAAAAGGAGATTAAAAAATGAGTTTACCTATGCTGTAATCTGGAAAATACATGGTGAATGGCTCAAAGCACCCAACGTTTGGACGGAACAGTTCCCATACTATTTCACTGAGCAGAACAACTGTCACATTTCTGTCAGTCTACACAGGGAAGAGAAAAAACTTAATGAGAGAGCGACAGGCAGAGAAATAACAAAAAAACAATGCATGTTAGAGCATCAATGAGAAAAATTATTATTGTGACTTCTCAGTTTCACAAAAAACATTAAATTTACAGTTTATTACTATGCTACTAATTTGCATTAAAGCTTCAGCTGGCCTAATCAAGCAGCTCATACATTTGCAAATCTTCATAATTATATGGTATTTCATCCAAACCTTGCCATTTCACTGACAGGTAAGCTTTGTGGGGTGATACACAATAACAAGTAGATTCCACCCCAAAATTAAGAGATCATTTTACTTTAGTAATTAAACACAGACTTTCAGAGCAAACAGAAAAAGTAAAAAACCAAAAAGAAATCTAAGTGCCTCTGGAACCAAGCTATCTCGTACTTTATTTTAAAGGCAATCTGCCCTTTAAGAACAAACACACACACATCCCAAACTAAAAATGTAGAATTATCTATGTATTGTAATGTTCAGTCTCCCTATTGTTTTACTACTTAACAATTGGGTTGTTCATAGCAATATATTTTTGTAACCAAGCTTTTATTGACAAAATACCTGCTTCAAAGTGGATGTTTGATCAATAAGTAACAAAAAGCTTCCTATTAAAAACAATACTGGTTTATTTTGGTCACCCTTCAAAATATTAGCTACTTAATGCAAAGCTAAAACTATCTGTGAAAATATGTCATTCTCCCTCGTTTCAAGATTTTTGCAACCATACTCAAAATTCTGCCTAACAAAAGATGCTTTTAAACATGGTTCTTCAAGAAAGTGAATGCTGCTGTGAATGACTTGAAAGATGTTTAAGTGCTATTCCCTTCCCTGAAATGCAGTGAAAATCTTTTTTTTTACTTCCTTTTCCCACTTCTTGGTGAATTAGCATCCACCCATATTCTTTACTGTTTCTTCTTTGTTTTTATGGAACATAAATATTTTTCCCTTTCAACAAAAAGTATCTTTCTGCATTTCTTTCAGTTGGTTTCCTCTCCCAGAACTTCTAATGTTTCAGCTGACAGAAGTACTAAGATATGTTCAGTTCATTTCCTGACTGATCATGCAGTATGAAGAACCTCATACTCGCCACCACAATCCTCAGAGAAATCAAGGATCCATGACCTATTCTTCAGCAGTGACCTGCCAGTCCCATGATATCCTTCGCTACCACCAGTGGTGGTTCTGGTCTCCTTTCACTCCAGGAAAGGAAGAGAAGCAAGAGACTTGCTCCTACAGCATTGCTCTGCAACATTGGCTGCACAACTCTTCTAAGAAAACCTCAGTCCAGAATCCAGAATTTAAGCAACTGGAATATCAGCATTCAAGACAACAGACTTGTTTGGAGGTTAATTTTGAATCTGGGAGTGTTCCTTTGGCATATCTAAGTCTCAATTTATGGGGTTTTGATCCCTGAATAGCAATTAGAGACCCAAGTCTGCCTTCCTTCTCTGCAGAACAGGTTGTTTCTGCCTCAGGAGCAGCCTAGTCCAGAACATGGGCAGAACAGACAAAAGAGACAGAAAATGCGCCAGCTGTCAGGACTAAGAACACAGCTGTGAATCAGTCTCCATTCAGTAGAGAAATCAATGTGACCAGAAGATTAAGAGCACCACACAAAAGCTTTGAGATAACACATATAATTTCAGCTATTTACATATTCAGACATTTCAAAGTACCAGCAACTTCTGTTTTGTCTTCAGTTTCCCTTTGGGGAGTGTACCATTTTTGCTTATTTCAAGGCAAAAGCTTTGATGCTTCAGAAGTGAGAAAGGAAAGCACACTGTGGTTTGTTCCAATCAGAAACTTACTGCAGCACAGTTCCAGGAGAAGTGTGAGAAAACTCTCTAGCAAGTCAAAGCACATTCACAGCTGCTGAGCTATGCAGCTCCAGCCAAATTAAACAGCTGGTAGTCTCCTGAAAATCTCATTCTTAAAAAGACAAAAAAATCTAGAAAAGACAGCTATATATCTGACACAAGCCTCCAAATAATCTACAGCACAGATATTGTAAATAAGATACCATTAACCACAACTGAAAAAAAAAAAAAAAAAAAAAGGGCTAAAAAATCCTTTTCTTNAAAAAGGTCTAATAAAAATCTCACAGTGTTTAAATTCTAGTTTGGTTTCTAGTTTTGACCACTGTTTTTGAGGGGGGGTGAGGCTTAATTTTGCAACTTGTCTCATTTAAATAATCACTTATCTAGATCTGTGAGCCTGGATGTAAAGGTACCACATATTCAGTTACTTTCACCAGACAGGACACATATGATAATTTCTTTCCAGACACTTACCAACTCTTGAAGCCTAAGAAATGCTGGCAGGATATTTGCTTCCATTTCTCTCAGCTGTTCTGCTCTATCCAGAACCTTTTAACAAAGCAATGATATTATATAGACAAAGTCAACTCTCACTCCCACATCAACTTAAAATTAATTCTTAGCTGCTGGAAACTGAATTGGAGAGATTATTGCTTCAAATGGGCTTCCAGGAAGCCCAGGCAGCTCTGCATCTAAAAAAGCATACAATCTCTAGACAAGCAATATTCTCATGCCTTATGGCAGGAAGAATTATTATTCAAGTGCAGTCAGGAATATCACAATGAAGTCACGATACCCTTAACAACCATTGAAACCTCCATTTTTTCCCCAAATTCTTCTATCTTTCAAATTTACATGTAGTACAGTACCACTGTAACTACATGCTTACTCTAGAAGAGTTATCTTTTCCTACTGTGAAATTATTTTTAAGAAAGAAATAAGAGCTGATACATGTAGCATATGTACAGCTTAAACAAGAAACATCTTAAGCAAATAACATTTTAGAGTCCGTAGAACTAAATAGAAGCATGATGACACGCATGGTTATCCTTTGGTAAAAAATGTGTATTCCCAGCACACCTAAAATCTTGACAAGAATGAAAGAAGATAATAGAAACATGTTTCTTTTGTGGCTTGTTTACTACTTGCAATATAAATCTAAATTCTGAAGTCCATTACTTCTTTTGAATTATTGCTGTTGAGATAAAAAAATATAGGTCCCTAGAAATATATATTTTTTATCCTACTGTGTATCTTCTCTCCAGTAAAATCTTACAACATCTATAATTCCTGTTGCCCACAATAAGGAAAAGAATTTTATGTGTACAACCAAACATTTTCTGAAAATATTATTTCAGAATCCCACCAGTCAAACCTGAAAGAATATCTCTGCATCACTATCTCACACTTCTTGGGAATTTATTCAAAACTATATGATTTTATACTGGTATCTGCATTTGGTTCATTTAGTCAGTGACTTCAGGACTTTACACTACAGACCAAAGAGAGGCTATGTATTTTTACTAATAAAATACTCCTTATTGGACCCAGTGACATGCAGCTACCAAACACAAAGCTTTAAGGTCTTGACCTAAGCAGATCACACTTTTTAGTTAAACGGGAAACTACAGTTCCTACTTACAGCAGAAAAAATGCATTGTGACCCTGTTTTGTGCAAAATGTCAAGTGGTGCATAGAAACAGCCTTGACCCGGGTCTACAAATCTGTGCCCTTATTCTTTGGTGTCCATATAGATTTGTCATTCTTCAATTTTTTTAAAAAGCTTATACTTTCTAAAACTGACTGCTCACTTACACTAAAAAAAATAGCTTGATACTTCTGTAAAGTGCTAAATATTGCAAATGTATGAATGACTACAAGTTATATCTACTCCGATTTTTCAGGTAGTTAAAATGAATAAATTCATTTTTCATAAGCAATCACAAGCATTCAGCACCCATGCTTGGGTTAAGAGAAACATTTAGAACTCTTTGCTTGAAAGTAAACATTTATCTTAATTTACTCTGAGTTAATTGAGCAGAAATATTACATTATTTACTACTGAAATTAAATAGAATAAGTTAGCATTACCAGTTTATGTTACCAGCATACTGGTCTTCCATCAGTCTCAATTTAAACCATTTTAAAATTAATCCAGATGACACAGGTTAATAAACATGAATTGATTTCTCTCATTCCTGTCTGTTCCCATGCAGAATGTAACTGAAATACTAATTTAATACTTAATTCTTCTGAGGCAACAACTATTTTCATGATACAATTGAACCTTTGTAGTTATTTAATGCTTTATTTTCTACAACCATTGTTCAAGAACTTTCTAATTTTCTGAGTGATGCCTATTTGCATAGAATACATGAAGAATTCTTTACTGATGTAGAATTGTTTTTAATCCAAATACTAATCTGAAAGTAAGATTTTACTGTAAGAAGTATTATGCAAAATACACCAAATGTTATTAGAGAGATAAATTTTGTGCTTGTGGAATTGCTGAAGAATGTTAATATCACTTTTGTGATAGTAAGCTAAACTTGTCTATTTATATCTTTTTATCTGATTTAAGGGTTGGTACTTTATTCTTTTCATTCCACTTCTAAGAAGTACGTCAAATTTATTAACCTTGTGACCTAAAGGAAACTATGAGCTAGTACTGTTTCCACTAAACATGATATGAAGTTATTTAACTCAGTGGCAAAGTATTTTTAAATAGCAATAAAACATGTTTAACTATAGCCTGTGAAACAGAATAAAGAATGTTCAGTATAATTACAAACTTCTTGTTTGGCTGCAAAAAAACCCCGAAGCAGCACGGGCACATTGAGAGCTTAATGACGCTGGCTAATCAGTCTGTGTGTTTCTCACAGCAATCAATCTTAACCACGGTCTTGTTTTCTTAACTAATCAATTTCAACTCTTTTTAAGAAAAGCACCTTAATTCCTACTGCTGGCCTAAAATTTTGCAGGTCCATACTATACATATACATTTATACATCACTAATACCACAGTTTTCATATTGTCCTTTCATTAGACCTCTTGTGTGACTGAAGTTCGTTTCCATGTTCATCTCTCAGCACAATAAATGCTGTTATAGTCTGAAAATTTTGACTCCTTTAAGTAGTTAAGATTATCACAGTAAAAAAAACCCAAAGACCTAAACCAAATCCTAGTATTCTAGTACTGATTCAATCATTCCTGCAACCTAAATTCTGATTCTTTTTCCTGCAATCTGCAGGAATTTGACCATATCATAAACTTGAGCAGATCATCAACTTTTTCATTGCAGTCTTTTTTTTATTTTAATTTTAAAACTACAGGTCCTGTCTCTGAGGGCCACAAGTGTAGCTGAAGATGTAAGATCTCAAAAGCATTTTTACAGAGGAAGTTATGCATTTTAGTTGCTTAATATTATCCTTAAGTTCTACTCTACCCAACCTTGTCATTTGCATTCTCCATTTTCCCTTCTGCCCTATTCCCTACCTCTGCTTTCTCATTAGTGATGCTACTTTCACAAGGAAACAGATAAGCATGACTTACTACTAATAAAACAAATATAGGCTCCCTATATTGAAAGACCTTGTAAACTATTACATCCCCAATTTAAATGTGTGGTATAATTTATTAGTTATTATAGTGGTATAAATTATTAGTTATGCTATACCATTTTTGTGTAGAAAAAAAATCTAAAACCAGGAAAAATAGAGAACCTCACCTAAAGCCTGTAAGCCAACAGAAGGAATCTGTCAACAGGTTCTGAATGAGGTCTACAGAGAGATTTTTGTGCAAACTGCTCTATAAGGCACACATTTCACATACAAATTATCAGTAGCCATTACTCACACCCTCTTAGCAGGAATTGGACATAAAAATGGAATTACTTACAATGTATAATGTCTGATCTTGAAGCTCCTGACTGGCCAAAGCTTGTTTAAACAGACGAACAAAGTCATTCAAAGTATCACAATGCACAGGAGAAGTCTGCTCTGTGCCAGAACAGTTTTGCAACTGGATGAGAATTTCTTCTAGAAGAAGTCGTGATGTAAAGTGTTCCACACAGTTCACAAACACATGAGGAAGCTGAAGAGAACAAGAAAAATTATACAACTGCACTTGGCTTTTTCAGTGTAAACACTCCAGAAAGAGTTTTCTCTTCCATATGAGAGAATGAAAGAAACCACTCCCTGCCAACAGAATATACAGCAAGAACCAAAACCACTTGTTTTTAAAAAAAGGATCAATTGTGTACCTAGTCAAAATATTATGTATCACCAACTGAAGAGAGAGCTAATGAATCTTCAAATGGAAGTATACCTTCTAACTATGTTTAAAAACTGAAGCACAATGTATCCTTTAACTATGTTGAAAACTTGTGAGCAATATACAAAAAAGAAAACCAAATAGCATTTACTTCAAAGAAATTTAGACAACTGTAAGACATTACAGTATCATAAAATGGTTTATTACAATTTACAGTGTTGAGAAAACACTGTAATCTCAACTTTACATTACAAAGAAATGGTCCCCAGCACACTCCCCAGAATTACTGTGAATGTTTTTTGGCATACAATGCACACAAATGATAAAAGTGTAAGCTTCTATATCAGACACATGTGATCAGCATGTGCAGAACATTTGCAGAAAACCAGATCTTTCCAGAACAAAGACTGAGTACAAAAACAGAGCATGAGACACACTGTAAGTATTAATTTAGCAATACTGAAAACCTAGTCATTGTCTTTAAACAGAAGGCACTATAACCTATAAGTACCAGCAGGCAAATCTACCTAAGGCAAAAAAAGGGTACTTTCTAGCAACCCTATTTTTAAGACATAGCTTATCTGCACAACTCCATAATCTCTGGTAAGGCAGATGCTCTTTTTCACACCGAACATTAAAACCTCTGGAAAACATTAGTCACTGGGATGCAGGAATGTGGTTATTTATAACAAAAAAAAAAAAATCAAGTACTTCATTCCAGTCTTCCTACTTAAAATACAATATGATTCAGCAGACGTGGGGAAGTGTGGGTAACATGCTGGCGATCCACTCACACAGCATATAATAAAAAGCCTTCTATGATTTTGAACACCATTAAAAGGAAAGGGCTACATCACCAAAAAGCAGCTATTCAAAGTGCTGCATGCCCATAGCAGAAGGAAAGGCGGGTGCCTCAGATGTGATTCAAACCACCGCAGTCCACAGGAGACACCCACCCGTGGGACAGGGAGGTTCTGCAGAGCTGCTGCCAAAACCAGCTGCTCCCCAGGGCCTGGGCACACCTTCACACATGGTGCGAGCGGCCAGCACAGCGCTGTGAGCACGGCACAAAAGGCTCCATGAAGAGCATCACAAACCCCTGCCTTTCACCCTTCTCCCTCGGCAGAACATATAATGAAGGGGGTTTCTGCATGACACCTGCAGATCCTGCAGATAAGTGATAAGCTTACTCTGGCCAAGCTGAAAGTGTCAGGGCTATAGAAACACACAAGTGGAAATGTATGGTTTAGACCCAAAGTGGGCACCTATCATGGGATTTAAATCCCTGAATTTCACAACTGACAAAAACAGATATTAACAGATCTAGAAGGAAATCTCTGTAATGACACCCTTCAACTTAGGAGAACTTTAAAACATGTTTTGGAAAAAATTAAAACAAGGAGTCAACGGAGCTATTTCAGGCTAAGTCATGGAGACAAGGTGAGCAGTATTTGCCTTCTTCTTGACTTTTTTAAACTTACTTTAAAAAGTTATTATGATTTATATTGTATTTCAGTATGCACAACTTCATTTTATCCTAAGTGGCCTAATGAGCAGAGTGATGGATTCATGACACAGTAAGTGGAGGAGAAGAATCAGGAAGGCAGAAATGGTTGAGGAAACAAACCATTTTGAGAAAGTAAAGGCTGTTTTGAGGAACCATGGTTACAAATTGTAAATTCAATATCCTTTGTGACCATTCTTACCTGTAAGGTAGTTAGAAGAGTTTGCATCACATAAGTCTTTCCACTGGATGTATGTCCATAGATAAAGATGGATGGAAAACTAAACTGCTGACGCTAAGGGGAAAAAAAAAGTTGTTGCCGTTTCAATTCTTCTTTTCATTCAACAGATAAAAGATTTAACATTGAACTTCCTCCTGAAAGAAAAGTTATCTCCTAAATTCAGGCATTAAATATAACATACACCAATTATTATTATGGAATCAACAAGATTAAGTTTTATGCTACACCTTTGCTGAAGTGCTGGGAGGGAAAGTTGCAAGAATCAAGTATCACAGAACTGCCAGTGAAACTGCTATAACAAACAACAAAAACACACACAGAGAAAAGCAGTGGGCCCTTAATTCAAATCAGTTAACTAACTGAAACAAAATCTTGGCAAGCACAAATTGCAAGCCATACATTCCCCTAGCTTCTGCAAACACTACAAACTGCTTTTCATTAGCACCAAACAGAAAAGAATTAAACAATGCGAAGGAGGAGATGGTAAAGCTTGCTCTTCTTTCACAAAGTAATATTTGATGTATCTATTTATTTAATGGTCCTGATGCTATTTATTTAGTGTAATTTTTTTAAGATGCAGGAAAAATCACTGAATTATTCTTTTTTTTCCATTCTGAACAGGTTTTCACACAGATGAAAATGAAAACACAGATTTGTTGTGTTTTCATTCCTAAGAATTCTGTATATTGACCTAAAAATTAATACAAAAATAAAATTGACACTTTGAATGAAAAACAACAGTCAATTGATCCAAGATGAAACACTCCTGTGCAAGACATGCAGGTTTGAGTGCCTGTATGCTGATCAAGAATTGAAGTATCTATTTTTAAGAAGAGTTGTTACCACTATGCTTGTAACATATACATAAAACTTGAATACTGTAATTTGATGTTATTATTAGTAGTATACATAATGAAAGACAGAAAACAGATACTAATTTCCAGTTTGTTACTGACTGTAAGCAGACATTGTGCAAGCAAACTGCTTATAAGTTTGCAGATAAAAATTTCCATTATTTTTTACCACAGCTTTGTGAAGCAGTAACAGATTCAATCAACAAGCCAGTGATTTCTCCTCTTATGACCCGCCTCAAAACTACTAAGAATGAGAACAATTTAATGTACTTACAATTCAGGCACTCAGATATTAGATTAACAGGTCAACACCAAACAGACTTTCTACATTGACACTGAAAAAAAATTACCCCAGAACTTTATGTCTGGGAGGAAGAGACTTGCTCCCTGGTACTAACTGGCAAAGACAGAATAGAGCTGTGGCAAAATCAGGCTTCAGAGAGACAAAGACACAAATAGCTCTAAGTTTGTTTAGGTCCTTCCAGCTGCAAGACATCTTTCAACCTTCCATCATACTAGAACCTACTGCCAAACACTAATGTTAAAGATGGTAACAAAAAATTAAACTTCAACAAAGAGGCAACCAAAGCATGCTCATAGTGACATAACAAAAACATCCTTAAATTGCCACTGTCCCCGGTGAAGAAGGGGAATACCTTCGTTCTATTCAAACACAGAATACAAAGAGCGCTACCTCGCCAAATATTGACAGCAACATGGACACTTGTGATTCTCGGCAAGGCACCAAACTTTCCAAGCGGGCCAGGTCAGCTGCTGGGTATGCTGGATGTTCAAGATTAGGCATTTTGATGTTCCTGTAGTCAGTCACCTAAACATGCATGTCCCTTTTGAGGTGCAGCAACAAATAAAGTGATCTGGAAAAGAAAAATTTTTCATTATCATTTGCTTCCATATACAAAAGGAAAAGGAACAGCAATTAGACATAAGATCTAAACAGACATGCCAGCTCAAGATATGATATGACTTATGACTATGATATGACTTATGACTTAAAAGGCTTTGACAAAATTTGACTTAACTATGTAAGGCATTACATAGACATTTCCACACCAGATAAAATCCAAAAAGGCAAATCAAAATGGAAAGGTATATAGGATATGAGCAAATCAATACAAGAAAGAATTATCCCAGTTTAGTTACCTGAGGAATTACACATTTAATTCTAGTTTTATATACATTTAAAAGTAGCAAGAGAATAAAAATGAGTAAAGTAGATTCATTACAGATCATCACCTCCCTGAACGGTCAATAGGCAAGGATTTACAGACAAGGAAGGGGCAGGACATCGGGAAAGATAAGGATGACTAAGTAACAGATCTCTGGCTGCTAACGGGAAATGGATATCCTTGATGATATAAGCAATTCAGTACCTGTACTACACCTACTACACCTACTTGAAAGTAATCACATCACACATAACAGTTAGATATCAAGAAACTATGTCTGAAGTAACTCAAAAAATAAGTTTATTTGTAAGTCAATCACATATTAAGTAGGAGAAATCAAAGTAATGTTGCTATCAGGGGCAAACCCCCCCACAATCATATGTATCAAGCAAACTATTTCCTATACAGAGAATCATACAAATAGCCTTGGCCCTTTTTTTACCAGCTTTGGATGGATCTGTGCATCTCTCCACCATATCTATTCAAAGTGGAATGAAGACACAAACCCCCAAACAGCTTGATTAAGGCTGCGCTCTAAAAAATTAGCCAAGTATATCAAGGACAAAAAGAAAAAAATTACGACAGGAGCCTCTAAAACCAAGGACAAACAAGGCGGGGGGAAAAGTTCTAGAAAAGGTTGAAAATATTGTGTACATATAAGAAAAAAAGACAACCCTTTTGTTCCACTGGCTACATGAAAACAGGGCTTGAATGTGTCCTAAATGTATCTAAAGCCATAAAGTGCTTCAGCTTTTCAAATTTCCCTCCGCGGAAGCACAAATCGCCTGCTGATCGCACCGTATCTGCCAGCCCTGTCTGCTTCTCACACACCACCTTGCAAACGGCAACTTTCACAAACGTATTTCAGCCCCTGGATCCCTACAGCCCACCTACATCTCCACTGGCTATACAGAGGTGTCTTAACCTCCAACGGGACCCCATTCACGAGCTCACAAGAGAAAGGATGCTTAGAGCAACGTGTTCACAAAACAATTCATTTTGATTAAATGGCAATGATAACACAAGGACAAGTATCAGCCAAAGCTTGAATTCAGGATGTTCCAACCCAGGGAAGGTTGTACGTGCGACTCCATCCAGACCAGGAAGGTGCAAAAAGCACTTTTCAGCTGAGACCGAGTAAGGCTGTTAAGAGCACAAATTAAACTTCATGGCAGGACTTCATTATTTATTAGGACTTCTCTCAACTCACTAGTCCTAAAATACCTACACTTGGCAGCCTTTCCACACTTTACATAAGAGATAACACACGAACACGACTCAATTTAAGAGACTAGCACGGTTCTGCGTCCCTTCAGACCCTGCAAGTCCCCTGGCTGGCACAGGCGTGCCTTGGCTGAGGGGGAACGACGACCTCCGGCCTCCATCGAGCGCGGCTTAAGGACTCCTTCCGCCACGCGTGTGTGAGGCTGGGGGTGCTCCCGGCCAAGGGGGCGGCTCAGCCCGCGGCGGGTTTTGCTCCCGCACCGATTTCCACCGGGAAAGCGGAGCAGAAGCAGATCTGCCCCTTCTACTCCTCCCTGCGCTCCTTCCCGCGCGCCCCTGCTCCTCTCACCAGCTCCTCACTCGCTCCCGCCGCCGCTGCCGCGCGCGCGCCGCCGCCACGCCCACCCNATATCCTGTGTTATCCCCCAGGGATAGCCGCCAGGACGGTCTGCCCCTTCCCCAGCCGGGTATCCCAGAGAATATCCTGTGTTATCCCCCAGGGAGAGCCGCCAGGGCGCTCTGCCTCTTCCCCAGCCGGGTATCCCACGGGATATTCTGTTATCCCCAAGGGAGAGCCGCCAGGGCGCTCTGCAGCTGCGGGAGCCCCAGGGCCGAGGCATTTCTCCCACAAGGACAGGCATGAGGGTGTTGCAAAATGCGAAACATGTAAACTTTTCTTGAGAAGGGATGTTCTTTGATCTTTGTTACTTTGAAATCCAATCAATAAGAAGGGAGAATTAATCCGAGAAACCGAGAAAGGCTAGCAAGCTCTCAGTGGCGACCAGGTGTTAGAAAGGCGAGTTACTTGGCGGAATTGCCGTGTTAAAGTCTAGGGCTGGAAATTTTCAATGATCTCAGACCTCGGGGAAGTTTAACAAGGCTTGGGAAGAAGGATGAACTACTGGTAGTTGTTCCAAAAATGAGGCCACGAAACTCCGGTGTTGTGGGATTTGGCCAGTTTTGTCAAAAAAAATCAGCTACCAGAAACAAGGGGTTTGAGCTAGTCTCGCACCCTTTGCGGCAAGCCGGATACAATGTATAGAAGGTACTCTCCTAGCTACTAACTAACCCAACTCTCTTCTTCTTCTGGCTCTCTGAGGGCTGTCAGTCCCCTTTTATAGCCTCTCNGAAACTTACAAAACACAACCCATACATAACTGTGGGAACTGCTTAAACCAAACACAGTTGCAAACCTAAATGAAACTTACAGGGTACATACAAATCATACACAGTTACAAATTGAAATGAAACTTATAGGGTATATACAAATCATACACAGTTACAAATTGAAATGAAACTTATAGGGTAAGTGTTTATATACTTGTACAACTTAACACAAAAAGTTTAACTTCTCATGTTTATAACAGTACCGGACACAAAGGATGCAGAATTTACGGGCCTCAAGGACAGTTGGCAGAACACCCAAGATAAGCAAAAAACTTAAAAAGCCGACCGTGCCAAATCAGCTCCGACTGGGTAAAAGGTAATTTCTGCAAGGGTAGATGGTGACCATGGACCAAGAAACCCCGAGACCCAAAAGAAGAGAAAGTCTGAGCATGCCGACCAATTACGATGAGAAGCCAGAGAACCATTAGCTAATGATCTCTAATTAATAAGAGAACTCTGTAACTTGTAGGAAATGAACAATAACTCAATTGTTTACTAAAATGTACAAATAGTAAGAAGTTTTGATGGTTGGGGTGTTTGATTTCTGGAATATCACCAAGTGCCCAGACCTGTGCAACTCAGGAAAAAATAATCAGTGTCTCTCTTGAGTGTATAATTATTAGCTTGTTGCATGCCAGGTAACAAATCTGATTTTTGTGGGCAAGTGGAGCCTAGCTTACACATATAAAGTGCACATATATTCATACACAAAACTTCTTAAAGCCTAGTCTGTAGAGCCTCTGCTCCAGTCAAGCTCTGAAAATACCATAACCATAGGTTCAAATTACAGCTGAAGTTATATTATGCATAAGCAGTGCGCACTGTATTAGAGGAATAAATGTGACAACTGCATGCTGGGTTATGAAAGCTAAAGTGATAAACTCCTTCTGTACTCGGAGCTGGGTGAAATGTTAAATAAGTAAATAAGACATGTGAATCAAGCATGGCTTATATTTAGCAGTCAGGGGTTTTTTTGTGAATATGCGTGTACATGCACAATCATCATAGCCTGGCCTGAACAGTATTTCAGATCTTTAGATACATATTGTAAACTTATAGACCAAACCCAACCTGAATGAAATTAGATAAAGGGAAGCAAAAACAAAAAATAAAAACCAACAAACCAAACTGATTTATGATTATGTGTACAAATTTGTGTACAGTCTTGTTTGTTTGTTTTAATGGCCTGCTATTTATCATGGTTTTGACAAAGCATAATAATATGGTGAAATTGTTACTGCTACTGAATTTGCATATATGTGTACAAAAGTTGTATATTACTAGTTCAGCCCACTTCTTTACTTGTGAAAAAAATCTTTATTTGGAACAATAGGTATGTTTTAAAGTGTCGTATCAGGGCATATGCTTCCCAACAGAGTGAAAAACTTTTTTTCTAGCTTTTGTAACCATGGGATCCATGGGATCTCTTGGGGCGGATTGCTCTGCGTACAGATAGACTATGTTTCAGGAAAAAAAATCTCTTATATAATAACTGAAATAAGTCCCAGTAAGTCCACATTTGTGTAGCATATGTGGGAGATGAAGTGAAATACTTTGAAAGGAGTTCTTAGTGATGTTCAGAACTTGAATCTTCTATGGATGACTACTGAGCAAATCTGAAATTTGAGTTGGAGTTGAGCAAGAATGCTTTAAAAAGGGGTCAGTTTTTAAACATAAAGTTTTCAACCCAGTGGTTATGTTGGAGAATCAATGGTTCAGGCTGGAGTGCCTCCCAAGGTCACTTCGACACAGCATAAATCCATATTACCTCACAGAGGAATCTTGCTCTCTCTGCTGTGTCCCCACTTCCACTCATTTTCTTGTCCTAGGATTTGTGTGGTTTATAGAGATCTTGTTGAGGGAGCCACTCCAGCTGAAATCAAACCCAAAGATACTTCAGTGATTGCAGTCTCCCTTGCAAAAGCCTGCTTATTAACAGTGGGTGGGACCCCCACTCCTGTCTCTTTTAGCTTATAGTCTGCAGTTGAAACAAAATATCCAGTAACAATTCTGTTTATTAATCCAAAGTGCCACCATTATTAGCATTAGGTAAAGCTAAAAAAAAAAAAAACAAAAACACAAAACCACAAAAAACAACAACAAAAAAACCTGAAAAAACCCCCCAAACCCAAAAACCTTTATAGCTTTAATAATTTAAAAACATTGAGAATATTGTTATTGATTGAAATGGTGAGATGATAATGCTATAGTTTTGCAGGATTTACCTGAAGTAACTACCACTGAATCATGGACTCTTAAATCTGCAAATGAAAACCTATCACAGAAGACCACTGAGCAGTTCTGCCAATTAGTTGGACACATCGATGTCCATATATTCCTACAGAAAGTTTCTACTTCCCAGCAAAACTGCTTAAAAAATTACTAAAAAATATTTAGTAAGTGTGACTTTTATTTTCATTCAAGAGGCCAAAACAGTTTAGTGCACTTGCTAGAGATAGAATTCATGCCTATGCATAGCTGGTTATGTGTAGCATAATGAATTTCAGTTTAGATCTTTCATCAAACACAGTTTTTACTGATGTCACTCAAGATGCATTTCTGAAGAGCTTTAAATTATTTCTTAATTTATACTAAGCTGTCACATGACTTTTTGTCCTACTCTGACTATGAGTTGCTTAGATACCAAATATATTCAAAATGAGAAAGTAAACAGTAAACTGAGGCTTGAAACGTGCATGTAACAGAACAGGAGATAGACCTTTCTCACTGTGTTTGTGGTCTGATATTTTATATTAATACTTTTTTCTTTGTGAAACTTACTTTCAGTACAGATAGTGATTAATTTTCATTCAACTTTTTGCATTCATAGTTCCAGTTCAGCAGCAAATTTTAAATATAGAATATTTACTCATTTGATTCAAATCACTGGGATTCCTCATTTCTTAAAGTGCTGTATTTAAGTGAATTGCAGGATTATGTTCTTTATATATGTCTTTCTATATATCTAAATAGATCCATGTATCGTACCCATACACATTTATCTAGATTCTGTATATATGTAGATGTATACAGAGGGAATCGTGTATACAGAATGTGTGAAGTATTTTTTTTTATTATTTCTCACTTTTTTTCCAAGGTACATTTTACCAGAGATGCCATTTTGTAGGGATAGTATCCAGATTATTTTTCACCAGTCTCTTCCTATTCAAAAAAGTCAATTGCAGCTGACAAAGGTCCAGAAAAGCACTTTGACAAAGAGCAGGAAGAAATTATTACTTTAGAAAGATATTCACTTGAAAGCACCATTGAGGTGGTTTAGGAAATGACTGCCACCACATTTCCTGCCTTGTTGGATGATACACTTCTTTCAACAGAGCAAGTGGAAAGTGTCATTATCTACCTCTACACAAATCATCCACTTAAATGCCCAGGTAAAGATTATTTAAAATATATACAGGGTGATTTTTCTTTGAAATGGATGAAAAGATCTCAAGTGACTTATCTCCTCATTGTCCTGATAATGAAACAAGAAAGTTCAGGGTTAGTTAGGCTTCGTAAAAGCAGATTTGGATGAAAGGGCTTTGAGTTACATCAGGAGAAGTAGTCCCTGGAGACAGCTCTGTGGGCTGTGAATGGCAGGAGCACGGTATATTCCCTTGACATCTTCTGCTGACTCCCAGTGCATCTGTGCCAAGGGGTAACACCAGTGGTGACCTGGCACTGCTCACAGCCAGCAGGGGTTCTCTTCCACCAGCACTTGGCAGCAGAATCAGAAACTGAGATTTGATCCATAATTTCTCATTAAGTTTGCTAAAGATAGAAAATGATGAATGTTTAACAATCTAGTTGTTAGTGATTATAATCACCAACAGTGGATTTTCAAGGAATTAGGAGTAATTAAGCTCTCATTTAAACTCATCAATATGGAAAACAGTAATTCTATGGATTAAATACTCCCGTAGTATCTAATGCAGACGATTTTGCAGACAGAAATATATGATGAATGATCTAGAGTTTGAGATCTCCAAATGAGATCTCACAAAAATATCACCATAGGCAATTACTGCTCAATTTCAGCTGGTTGCTCAGACAAATCTATTGCACGGTATCATAACAGTTTACTTAGAATTTAGGCCTCAAGGGAAGCAATCTGCTAAAGGTGAAGGAGAGAAATTAAATACCTTTCCTCATGCTGCCAATAAACAAAGTCAATTCACACTGGAGATATCTTAATTTTTAGTTGCATTTCCATTAATTCTAGGCATGTTTGTTTTCCAAATTATTTTTCTGAGAAAATGACATTCTACCACCAATATCCTCAGCTAAATCAATGTATTAACTAGTATGCTTATTTCTCTAGAAAGGTACATAGAAAATTGCAGGAATGTATATACTCCTCACAGAGAACATTTACCAGGACTGTATCAGTTTTGAATACAAAACTGCCGAGGTTTGATTAAGTTATTTTATATTCTTTGTAAATCAGAAGGCCAAGGAAGGTGAATGTCATTATAGGTATGTAACCAAAACCTGTCACTTATCATTATATATTTAGATTACGAAAGTTGTGCCAAAGTGATGCCATTTCTAGCTCAGGTTAGTTCTACCTGGAAATTCTTGCTTTACTTGCCTAAATGCTTGAACATAGACTGAATTAATTAAGCATGTGGGTTTGGACTCAATTAATTTGCATAACTGGCCTTTGTTTGTAGATCCCAGTGTGCATTGAAATAAAACTGAACTTGTCATCTATATTAAACTCCCCATAGTGCCAAAGAGTAACTCACACTACTTTTATCTTTGTTCATGTGCTGAGGTCCCCTGAACAGAGCCTGACAGCCTTGACTTGCAGCTTTACCCCAGTTACAAAGTCTGCAGCACTGACATATGACATTCTAGCAATTTTAAAGTGATTTTTTAATCTCTCATGACATCATTTGTGATACAGAATTCCCAGGGAGTATAATCTGTTGAGAGAGTTTTGCTTTCCTTAAATTGGACATATAACTGTTGATATATTCATTGTGAAAAGGTTTTCTTTCATGTGAGGTTGGTATTATTTTGAAAGTGGTTGAGTTGATTGTTGTTTCATACTCACAGCAATATAATTTCTGGGGGATTTTTTTTTTTGGTAGCTTCTAATAAATTATGAGAGATAGAACACAACCTCTTTTTTGTCAATATAGAATTGAAAGTTAATTTAATATTTAAAAAGAAAATCAATGAAATGTTGAGTCTGCAGGAGAACGCAGCAACTGAGTCATCACATTTGTGGACTAAACTTTAGTATCACATTTTTAATCTGGAAAAGTAAAAAGCAGTTAAATTTCACTGTGGTCAGATAGACTACTTATCGAGGCTATTCAGAAATCCTATCTGCTTCTCATCTTGAACTTTTCCTTCAGCTTATTTTCCATGACCATATAACTGTCTCAGTCTTATGCCAAACTCTCAGCAAAATAAATTTGGCATTTAGATAACTGCATTGAAAAAAAATTCCACGCTAACAATTTTTAATAATCCTAATTAATCATTGATTAGTGCTAATGAAAGCAAAAAAAAATTATTTGCTGTTTGCACTGAGCTGAATTAATTCACTTGTAAAATGAATGCAATTAACCACTAAGACTAACAGTGCTAATGTATTAACCTCCCATTTCTAATGCACTATATCAATTAAAAAGTGTCTGTTTGTTAAGTGATAAGCAAAGAAAAGCAAGGTAGTTTCAGGTAGTTAATCTTTCATTGCTTTTATCACCAGTGTGTTGTGGTTTCTTTCAACTACAATAAATAATACATGATTTGGAGAGAAAAGCAGGAAAAACCTTGGTAGATACAGGTATTTTTTCTTACAGTACCCTTTGGGTAGCAATAAATGACCATGTAGGGTTGACCTCTTTCTTCTTCATGTCTTTCAGCTACTTTGTCAATATTTATAACAACTGTCGTTTTTCTCAAAGCATTCTAGCACTTAACTTACACAACCTATAGTCAGCTTTTATCTGTAGAAAAATCTGTGCTGCCTTTGACAACTTCTGCACTTAGAAATGTTTTTTTAAGCTCTTTACTTACTATTACGGACTCATAGTCAGGTATGCCCTGTGCTTGTGACATGCAAACAACATTTTTGCTTGTTATTATTTAATAGTCAAAATTGAATATTTAAATATCAGCCTGGAAACCACACGCAGTATTTTACTGATACCATATACTGAGCATCATATTCCACCTTCAGGCTTCTGTTTGGTATCCCCACCTGTAGGTCCAGCGATTGGCAGCCCATTAATTTGCCTATTTCCATGAGAAGTTCACTATCAACAGGCTGTTTATTGGACCATATAGGTGACAAGTATATATAGATGATAAGTATATGTCCCCTTTTTGGGTTAAGTGAAGGTGGCCCGTCGACCTATATCAAAATGAGTAAGTTATAAGTGTGGGTTATTGTCTGTCAGCACTCCTCAATGCAAAACAGACTTTGCCTAACTACTAAGACTTCCCCACCATCCTCTAGGATCTTTGCATAATATTATTTCATTCCAAGGGATTATCACATGTTTCATAATTATGACCCATATATTCTGTTCTGATGTGTGAGGCTGTAGTTCAAAAAACTGGAAACACATAGACTGGAGACAGATCAGGTTGATCACCAGAATAAACCATAAGCACAGTATAGCAGAAGGTTAATTATTTCTTTGTTTCTTCTTTTCCTTGGTATATATCATAAAAAGGGTAGTGTTAAGGAAGAAACTGGAAAGAGAGTTCTGCTGGAATATCAGATGTATAAAAACCTTTTTGACTGTAGATGGTGTTGATTGGAAGGATAAGGTTGGTTGACACCATGAGCTGATCAGAGATGTGGGCAACCTCTCCTGTTAAAGAGTGAGGAGATGGTGTGTGGTGATGGGTTATATATGCAAAAGTCCTGCTCTGAGTGAGACGTCATTTCAGAGTAAAGAGATCCGTGATGGTGATTGGGTTACAAGTGACCAGGAGGATGGAGATGTTGCCCACAGGAAATCAAGAAAGAGGATTCAGGCAGGTTAAGAACTCTGGATTAGACCCTTTAAACTCAGCATGACTCAGAGGGCTGATGTGAGAAAGAGAGGCTGTGATTTTTACTTTTGTACAAAAGAGGACTGACTTAAAAAGAGAGAGTTATTGCTGAGCTAGAATAGAGGTAGGAGCTAAATCTGTTTTCAGTAGAGAAGATGAGAAGATTTAAAAGAAAAAAGGTGTCTGCTGGTGCTCTATCAAGAAGAATTCTTTCAACTATGAGTAAAAAGTGCTTTCATTTGAGGACATTTCAACTGATGATTTCAAACTTCCAGACTATAGTAATTGTTTCCTCTGCAAAACTAGTGATTCTGCCAAACCCCATCTTTCTGTATGTATTTGCTGATACCTCAGTTTTATTTGTTTACATTTCTCAAGACACTGTGTGTCTAGAATTATGTTCTGTTCTGAAAAGATCAAAGGCAAAACAGTATAACAGCTGCATCAATTATTTGTTAATCAAGTCATGATGTTGGAGGTGTCATTATTAAAATACAGCTATGGCTCAAAAGAGAATGCTGACCTCTACTCCAGCTTGGCCTAATGAAGAAACTTGTATGTCAAAGCTGTTTGTTTTTAAATTGTCATTGTTACCAAGACTGCCCCAGCAGATAAAACCCAGTAGCAACAGTGATCCTTGAATCCAGGCATGGCAGAAATGCTCAATGCTGTAGACCTCCTGTATGTCTTGGTGGGTTGTCACACGTTCACAGAACACTCCAGAAGGCACTGCCTCACTTCCTGAGAATGTGATGCTGTTAGGGAAAAGGGAAGTTTCTACTTTTGTTGCAGTGTTGTGTGGAGCCAGACTGGTGCTGTAGTGGTGAAAATGAAGCTATTTAGACTCATGGCGACCTGGGCTATTACATTGGGGATCCTGAGCCTTTTGTCCTTCACAGTCACTGCATGAGCAGCACTGGCTTAAAGGGACACATTTCAATTCATGACAATAAGAGATAAATCAAGAAGTAAGAAAATTTGGTACAAATTGCAGGGATGATCCCACACTCTGCATGCAAAGTTATTGATGGAGGATGGATATATGCTGTAAGAAGTCCTGCTTGGAACATCTGTCAAGGTTATAAATAGCTGCATATTCCCAGAAGATACAAGAAAAGCTAAAAAGATGCGCTTTTTTTTTTTAACTCAGACTTTGTGCCTGCTGCTGCCAGCCAAAATATTCATTAATATGGATCACAAGGTAGGAGTGAAATATGTAGCCAGCAGCTGATACAGGTGTAGTCCATTTCTTATTAGTACTTCTGTACTGACACTCCACGAGCATTGAGGAAGACATGGGGGAGCAGGCAGAAATAATCAGGGAATTTGTATGTTTAGGGTAAGGATAAGTCTCGTGCTACTGACCCCTATTTCAGTGCTGTGCAGGGCTTGGCAGTGTCTACAAGCTGCCAAAACTGTGCTGGTGGAGAATGGAAATGGCATTATTCAAAACAGGTTTAAAGAGCATCCTAAGATCCTGGTGCATCACCCCCAGCTAAGCTTCATTTCAGCACACATTACACAGAGCCAGCAGAACCACTGGTGACAGAATAGGAAAATTAAGTTTCCTTGTGTCTGTAACCTCTTTTTCCATTCTGTGGTGGAGACTGTTGATTTGGGCTTTGTGCCTTCCTTAATAACCTCAGAGACTTAAAAACCTTTTGGAAATGAGCACACGCTATGTTCTTCAGATCCAGTGATAACTTCCAGGATATGTGGGATAGTGATGCCATGTCTAGCTAACTAACACGAGGAACGTGTACCTACAGCTCCCCCAGCTCAGGGAACTTTGCTCAGCTTTGTTAGAGTGTTCTCTTAAGTGAAGATGAATTTTATCACGTTACTAGATTTTCATGC
Source organism: Pycnonotus jocosus (assembly GCA_013400435.1). NCBI lineage: Eukaryota > Metazoa > Chordata > Aves > Passeriformes > Pycnonotidae > Pycnonotus > Pycnonotus jocosus. Next base: position 369,517 of record VWYP01020545.1, on the reverse strand, counting down.
AAGAAAGCACTTTTTCTTTCTAGAGTTATCTCTAAAACAAAATTCAGATATATTACTTTGGTATTAAATTTGTTTGGGAGCAGGAACTTCTACTGTTACTCCAGAGCTATGTTTCACTTCTAAAGCATTAAATTGAAGCAGAAAGATATTTGCAAGTCAGTTTTTAAAATGATAATATTTCACTTGAATTTCATTTGTATGGGGTGAAGAAAGAACCTCTCCAATGTTTTTATTGTATCATTTATATTGCGGTCAGGTTCTCAATAGCTCACTTGGCAACTATTCTCTATTTTGTGGTTTGTGCTGCAGTCTCCACTTAGAAACCCAAACAGGATGGGAGGCCACATGCCACTGCACTTAGGGATGACCAGAGCCCTGCTCCTGACCCAAGACCTAGCTGGGTGCAGAGCATAAAATTCTGCCTCTACTTTGAATGCTGCTTAGCCTATTCAGGGGCAATAAAAGCTCTTTCTTGTTCCTTTCTCCTTGTCCTAGGGCTTCATCCAAGTAATGCTTGAATGCTTGGGCTACAGACTAGCAAGTTGAGCACAGCCCTGTTATGTTATCTGTCCAACAGCTATGAGAGTGGTTGAAATCCTCCATGAGGGCAAGGACTTCAGAGCATGAGGCTGTCCCTATCAGTGTTAGAGGGCCTCATCTGCTTGGTGTTCCTGGAGCAGAACCCCACATATTTAATGTAAAGCATATGCTTAAATGCCATCAAGATGCCCGGAACAAACTTTTACCCGAAAAAAGTGATCAGCCTGAACTGATGTGCATCAGCCTGTATTTGAAGCACAGTGGTTTCAAATGCATTGTTGAATCTCCTGTGTGACTCTTGTGTGTGTTTGATTTAATTATTGCATGTCATAGCCCTAAGAGAAACCATCTGATTTTTTAATGTACTGTATCAGTTGCTAAACCTCATGTGAAGGAAACCAGCAAGAAGTATGTGTAGCATGAGAAAGACTAATGGTAATATTTCTCCTGTATCACTCAGGCTGTAACTAATATCAGCCATTCCTCCAAGGGCTAGGGCTCTGAAAGAAGCTTATACAGCCCCTTACTGATGGAAAATATAGGATTCTTGGGTTTGGACTTCTGCCTAGCACCCCTGGAAATTCAAGTCTTCATTACAGTTGAAATGGGAGGTGTGTGGTGAGGACACTGTCTTCTGGAGCAGACAAACAGGGGCTACTTCATACTGTCTTTCTGCATCATTGAATTCACCAGAGCTTGTGTTACCATTTCCATTAAGTGATAAAACTGTCTTTAAAGAGAAATGGCTGTCCTCTTCAGGTTTTCAGTATGTACTCTGCAAGAGACTAAAAACATTAGTTAGCATTGGTGCCACCTTCTCTCTTTCCATTCAGCCAAAAGCCTGCATTGGATTCTCCATCTCCTGTGTTTAGGCTGGAGGCTGCTCAAGGCTCCTGCCCTACATTTGCTTCACCCCCTTTTACAATGGCTCAGAAGAGGAGATTGTTTCACAAGCATTACTACAAGAAGGACCTCTGAACATGGGGTTGTTTATATCATTTAGAACAGTGCACTGTATGCCAAAATCCCATACCATTCACTGCGTTTACTTGTCTGTCCACATAGAATTGGACTGCTCACAGTCCACCCAAGTAGAGTAATTAACAAATCATTCATTTGATGACAAAGTACTCGCAATTTCATCCTTCTTCATTTGGATTTCTCTGTGACACAGGCCATTCTTCAGTCCCAGCTTTTGTTGTCTATGTGATGTCCAGTACATCCATCCCAGTCTCTGGAGAAACACACAAAGCACCCAGTATCAGCCACTATTAAAATAAACTGAGTAAAATAAAAGGCAAGTCCAACCATTGTAATTTAATTTCAGCAGCTTCTCCTTTCAGCAGCTTTTCAGTCTGTGCCCCAGATTATGTGGGCACATTTCCATGATAGAAGATGGAAACATACCTTGGAGCATACCCAAAAGTAGCATTTTTCAAGTCTACCTTAAGAATGGGCAGCTATTAAAATTAAAAAATTATATAAAGACATACTAGCATTTCTTATAACTTGTGGACAACAAATACAGTATTTTAATCATCCCCTGGTCTTTTTGTAATAACATGTTATTCCAGTGCACTGCATGGCCTTAAATGAAAGTGAGTCCTGGCCATGGGATGCCATAAGTCTGGCTGCAACAGAATCCTAATTTCAAGAACACTGTCTTACTAATGCTTATTGTAGCTTTAACATGTCTTAATTTGAATCTTTGATAAGGCAGAAATGACCAGGTGAGCTCCAGCAGTGGCAGGAACTGAGTGCTGTTCTTCCCCCATTGGCAGCAGAGGAGTTAACCAGGCAGTATCTGAGATGCACACTGGCCCCTAGGATAAAAACAAAGCTAATGGCAAGTGACAACCTGCTCTCCTGCAGCTCCAGCTGCAGAATCCCTATGGCAACTTAGCCAAAATGAAACTGTCCTCACCCACGTGTCTCTGCAATTGCGGGAAGCTCTCTCTGAGTGCCCAAAAAAGCAAGTGAACCTGACAGCAGATATGCTCTCTTGTCACCACAGGGATAAGGTATATCTTCAGCAATTTTTTACAGAGACCATCTTATCCAGATCATCTCTGTAACAAAACCATGACTACTTTTCACTCTATCCTTAGCAAAAAGAATCCTCACAAAAAATCCTGTGATGCTCAGCAGTGTCTAATTCACTGATCTCTGCAACAGCCACAAATCAGCAGTAACCTGGTCTTTTGAATATATTGTTAGCACCACAGACAGAGAACATGAACAGACTGAAACAGATGAGTATACTAAGGACATTTTAATGGTTATTTTAAGACCTCCTTAATCCAGTCTCTGTACTTGAATTTACAGAATCCATGCTACAAGGTTTATGTTTCAACATCATTACACCATCAAATACTGCTGGAGGGGCCTCAGCACACTTAGATTTTTAAAAAGTCTAAAAAATATGAAGAAACCTTCAGAAAATATCAAACAAGCTTTAAGCAAGTTACATTCCCCACTAGTAGCAGGGAAGGTAGCAGAATGTTTTATGCCTGTAAGCTTATTGTATTACTTCTTAGTTCTGTACTATCAATGAATAAAATTTGGCTGAGGACATAAATAAGCTTTTACTTGAGTCTGCCTTTCCATTCTGTTAACTCTTGATATTTTGATTCCTGTGTTAATATAGATCATCTCACTTATTTCAGTCTGTTTTCAGCTAAATATGAAAAGTCCTAATGAAGTTTCTCCAAATTTTATTTTAAAAACAAAGGGTGCACAGTAGTCCATTGCTCCTAAACCTGTAGAAGAGCAGTCCATTCAACATTATTAATGGAGGAGTGTAGCACTGCACCAGGTAGATGTTTTCTATATAAGGGAAAGGGTCTCAGTTTCACCCCAGGACCTTTTAAGGGAAGAACTCAAGAAGTTTCTATGCCCTCCTGATGACAATTGGCTTGGTGCCAAGACGAAAGCACTGATAGGTCTCTTTACCTGTTCCTCAGAAAAGTAGCTATTCTCTCTTGGCTGATTGCCAAAAAAACCAGCTAAATCGTTCAGTACTTAAGGGAGAGCATGAGGCTTCTCAGTGCATTTTTGGGTTGTTGTAGCAGGTGTATGGGACCTCTCCCTACACTGTGGGTGACTGTTCTTTGGTTTTATACTTATTTTCTTCTTTTATTAAAACCTTCTTTCTTTTTCAAGGCACACTTGATCATGCCATCTCATTAAATATTTTAAGTCATTTTCTGTGAGGTGCTGGACACCCTCATGGGTATTGATCCTTCACAGAGCTAAATACATCAGGCTCTTTGAGAAATTCAGTAGAGGAGGCTTTTGATCAGTGCTGCTGCACATTTAGTAATTCAAAGGTGTAATACCTGTTGCAACTACATGTGGTATTGGTAATTTACTATTTCTCCATGAAACGTTCTGAACATTTCTATGGGTCTTGATCATGGTCTTATTTTTTAAATAAATGCATTTTTGAGATTTTTTTTTTTTTTTTTGCCAGGGAAGTAACTGTGATTCTACCTGCAAGGGAATTTCCAAATTTCCCCATATCAGAAAGGCATGTTGACTGGTGAAATCTTCAAGACATACATGAAGACTTTGAAAAGGTCATCCTAGCAGCATTAGAGCTGTACGGCCAGTCAGGACTTGGGCTGCAGCAGGCTAGTTCATTTGTGCACCAATGCAATAGCATTTTAACCTACAAAAAATGCTGTTCAGTCCTTCTTCAGTGCAAAGATCTGCTACTGAAGGAATCTACTTGTTACTGAGACTGCTGAGAAGTTGAGACTCCGTTGTCTGAGGGTTGAGAAGGCCTCACTAGCATTCAATAGATTTTGATGTAAGATGTTCAAGAAAAGGGTTGTTTAAATAGGAGTCATGTATGTGATGGTTTAAGAATATAAACAAGGTGGGCCTTTGACAGCATGGTAAAATCCTATTAAATCAGCAGAAAATTGGGTAAAAGGGGTGTGTTTTTCATTCTACCCAAAGGGGTTTTGCCTGAAGGCTCTGCTCTCTGTTTCCAGCTACATCAGACAGACAAATGGAGAGGTAACCTCTCCACACAAGGTTTGTCTCTATAAGTAAGAAACAACATCTCCCCTCACCTGCTCTGATGTGGAATTGCTATACTTTTTAACTTGATTTTTTTTCTCAAAACTCTTCTCGCTGAGTCCAAGTGTCTTGGAATGATTTAAATAGTAACACATTTCTCCATACTCAATGTTCTATTGCCCCCCAATAGAATAATATACCCCAGTTTTAAAGCAAACTGTCCTTCCACAACCAATACAATAAAACCCAGGTGTTTTCTTATTTTTCACAGCATGACCAAAGTCCTCATAGGAGAGCCAGTGTTATTTTTCAGTTGGAATGTGGATCACAGGTCAGGAAATCTGTCTCTGCTCCTCATCTGCCCCTCAGCAATTTTACCATGTACACAGGGGTAAGGCTGATCTGTGTCCAAGAGGAAGATGCACAGCTACAGTTCAGATAGGGCTCACCCCCACACACGTCCTGCTATGAGAGAGCTGCACCTGCTCTGGGTCAGTGCCATGCTGGCACAGCACACGGCTGGCTCCAGCCTCAGACCACAAATGTGTTTGCCTCTGCCTGCACAAGAGCACACAAAGAGGTGTCTGTGCTTCCACATCTTCTCTCACTATATGCACTGTCATTTTACATTTTAAGGAACAGAAATTTTTCCATCCAGAATTTTATAGTAACATTTGCTGTTAAACCGTGATTTTCTTTGAGGTGATCCTGTGGAAATTATTCATTTATATGCCACATTAGTTACTACTAAAAAAACTCAACTCTTGTCAGGGTAGTAGGGTACAAGTAGTCCAGGGAACTCATTATCATTATTTACCATATGAATGGGGAAATGCAGTAGTACATGCTAAACAATGAAAAGATGTTCAGGTGCCCTTCCCAGGGAAATGACTTCTCTTCCCTGTTGTGTTGTTGTTGTTATGTGTAGCATAATCTGAGATGGTGGTGCCTATCTATTCTCTTGAATGATTAGAAACCTTTCTTGTCAGAATACATTTAAAATATGCTTTGTCTTTCATTGCTTTTAGTTCCCAAAATAATTACATCAGAGAGACTTAGGAGTGGACCACTGTGAATTTTTTTTTGTTTTAACAGATGAAGTTTTATCTCTAGAAACCTACTATTGAAGCATATTCTGTATGTGTGGGTGCCTACCCTGCCAGAATCATTATTTCCCTGATGATATTGAAAACGGTCTCCACAAGAAGAAGATGGTGCTGCTGTACTTAAGTCAGTATGGGTAACATTGTTGTGTTATGAATTCCAGCTTTAGGAAAACCTAAGAAATAGATACAAGTTTAGTTTGGAGGGTGCCCTGGCTTCTCATTGCTCTCTGCTCTTGATTCTCTTTTCTGTACCTGACTAAGGACAGTTACTGCTCTCAGGGTGTCAGTTCTGGGCTGCCTACAGCCCTTACATGCAGAGATGATGGCATACACTTCCATAACATGAGAATAAAATAAAGAATAATGTATAAAGTTATGATGGTGGCTGGATTGGGTAACAATGTGTGTTTGTAATTATGTCATCTAAATGTATTTGGCAAATCATCTCCAAGGCATACATGATCATGTGGTACAGTGCAATTCCCCTAAATGCAAAGGAGAACACTAATTTCTGAGCAAAGTCATTGTATCTAGAAAAAGCATATATGCAGCTAAAAGTCAGATGAAAACAATTCAATGTCTTTATTTTTAATTTCTCCTTACATCCTAATGGAAGAAGGAAGAGATGGTAAAACAACAGCAGAGAACAGAAAGAAGATATCTGGCAAGTGGGTCAAGCTCCTTAGAGTAAGATATTTATTTGAAATAATACAAATTAATTTAAAAGAGTTGTGAGTGCAAGGGCAAAGAGACAGAAAATCCAGAATATGGAGAGGAGATGGTCCAGTCTTGTCTCCTCTAGAACTGACCCATAGTAGCTTAATATCTTTGGACTTAGTTTTGCAAAACCCTGTCTGGCAAAAAAATCGATCTCCTTGCAAGGCATCCAGCCCTGGCCCATGCTCCGTAATTCACAGAGAATTAAGTTCATTTCATTGGTAACACAAACTGGGAGGAGGGTTCTGGAAAGAACAGACTGAGATTGACAATGGGACTGGAGAGGCTGAATGGTTTTGTGAGAGAGGTACAGGTATGGGGGGAAGAGTGCCAGCTCCACTCTGCAGTGCAGGGCTGAATTTTAATTTCCAATAGATTTAGGAATAAAACAACAAATTTCTATGCTTTAGCAGGCAGTTTTAAAACAAACACACACAAAAAAGGCAATGCCACTGCTGGTTTGTTTTGGTTTTAGTCCTTTCCAGCATATAAGCTACTCTTCTATCTCAGGCTATTGACACAATTTTGCACCTTTCTGCATGTAATCTTACTATCTCTTCTACAACTAGTACACATTCAGATGTAGAACACTGGTTTCTGTGCTGACTGGGGATATAAAGCCAAATAACTTTGAAATATGACAAATAATCATCCAAGGTCAATCTGTTTCAGGCAACTGCAGCAAAGAAGTCAGTGGCTCTCTCTGTGAGTGGGAGATAATAACTTGCGAGGCACTAAGAACCATCTTGATAACTTTGAAACAATAATTATGTAGACCAGTTTTTAAGGCAATACACAGCAGTCAGCCATTTCTTCCTTCCCATACGTCAATGTCTTTTTCCTTCTCTCTTTCTTCTTTCAGATCAGGCCTCTGAAAAGATGTGTTTCTATAGTAATCTGAAGAACTGAGTACACAAAAGGGCAACATCTTTCTCAGAATTAAATAGCCTGTTCATCAGCAAGACACTGTGCTCATGTGTTAAGACACAGTCCTAGTGTACCTTTTCCCTGCTGTTTCTCTGGTAATAATAGCTCAAGCTTGCAGACCTTGACACTTTAAGGAGCATTAGCCCCATGTTGCTCAGAATATTTGCAAATGTGCAAAATTACTTTCATACTTGCCCTTACAAAGAGAATGAAGTAATTTAGAAAAAAATAATGTTATCTAGAAAGAAAAGGCTTGGCTTCCATGTCATCAGTTATGTGATACTGAAGGTGAGGGGGGATCATTTCTGCAGAGTGCAGAGGTCACCTACCATTTGCTTCAGTATTTGCAGGTGCTTTGGTAGGATTTGGGGAGGGCAATGGAGGTCTCTTTGATAAAGGTGTATTTCACACATGGCAAAGTCTGAACAACTGCTCTGAGCACTTCATTCTGAGCTTTCCATGGGGTCTCAGCCTCTGCTGCACTTGGCTGAATGCATTCAATTTGTGCTGATTTCAGCAGTTAAATGTCACAGGCCTGTGTCATTACTTGTAAACATTGGATACCAGGGACACAAATGAAGGAGCTGTGGCAGAACCAGGCAGCAGGCTGTAAAAGTTGAATAAATTGCTGATAAAGATGAGGAAGACAGGAGAGTAATTTTGACCTTTCCCTTCTAATTGTGTCTTTCAGAGTTACCTATTTATAACTTTTGATATCATTGAAGTGGCAGAAGAGTAACAAAACAAAAAAAAAAAAAAAAAAGAGGAGGAAAGACAGAAAGTTACAACAAGAGGAGACATCCTGAGGTTTTGAAATAGTGATGGATGAATACCCCTACAGTACTTGAGCTGTTGCAGTTTTAGATGTCAGCTCAGTACCAAACATGAGAAATTGATGTGACATACAGGGGACATAAGAGCCTCACAGAGGTGGGAGGAGTGACTGTGAGGGTCTGAAGTGACTGGAGGGATGGCTCCTTCCCATGTGTCCAGTTTGAAGGTACTCTCACTGCACTTCCAAGAGGCCAGCAGATCTTATCAAGGCTTTTTCTGGTTCCCAGACTCGTGGCTCCAGGCTGGAAGGCCTTTTTTGTCAGTATTTTCTCAGCAGACTTCTGTTTAGCAATTTTCCCTTTGTAATCAGGCTCTCTAGATGGCTGCTTGCATCAAGGTTAGTTTAGTTTCTTTTTTCCCATTGCAGTTGTCTGCCAGGTTTGAGTCTCTGTTTGGTTTATGGCTTCTCTCTTGTCCTTATCATCCCATTGACAAGGTCCTGGATCAGAAAATCTTACTAAAATGAACCTTATTATATCCATTATCCTCATCAGTCAGTGTGGCTGACTCCCATCACTGCCTCATATATCAGTTGTTGTTTAGGTTTGCATCCTTGTGCCTTCTTACCTGTAGTTTTCTCCTTTTTCTGTGATCCCCTTTTGCATTAGGAAGGCCCTTGGCAAAACACTCTTTATGGAGCAGATGCTCTCTCCTTCCACATGCCTTTACAATGATAATTATGATCTTGCTGAGCAGTGAGGAACATGCTACCAGCAAAGGGAATGAGTGTAACATCCAACATAGCCTGTACAAGTTGCAGGACTTTGATCTTGACACAAAATTTCACCAGAAGCCAGCAGAGAGATTTTAAAAAGGGAGTAATATGTTGAAACAACTGAGCGTCCAAAAGACTGTGAGCTGCTGCATCCTGTATCAGCTGCATTCGAGAGATAACATGGTTGGTAACTCCTGCAAGCAAAGAATTGCAATAATCCAACCCTGAAAAGTCAGACCAATTCAAAATTCTCCCCCCTGTTAGGAAGGAACACAACCTGTTGTTATTTCATAGGCAGCACAAAGAGGGTCTGGCAGTACAATGTACACATATCTGTTGATCAGTCTGACAATATCAAAGCTTAACTCTGGGAGATGGATTTAAAAGTGCAAGACAAGGTGGATCCCAGGATGGCAGTCACATTCAGCAAATGTCTCTGACATGAGCCTTATTTGACTCCACAGTGATTGTTGTGTCCAAGGGCTGACTTTCTCCTCTTTTGTTTCCTTACAGCTTGCACTAATACAGTTGCTGGTGTAACCTTTGCTCTGTCCTAGATCTGTGTCCCTGCTGTTGGATTTTTTTCTGTCTTTGATCCTTTTTAACACAAAAAGCTCAAATATGCTATTCACAGCCACTGGGACCCCTGTCAGACAAGATACCCATTAAAGGTAAATGTAAATGTAAATGTAAATGAAAACTGTTAAAGTATCTGCAGCTGTAATCATCAGACAGAAGAGGTTTAACTGAGAGCACTGAATGATACCAAAAATGGAAGATTCAAACTCACTGTTGTTTTTCTTTCATTTACCTGTCAGCAGTTACAATAATGGAAAGGGACAGGACACAGTGAAGAAGAGTTAAACCACCCATTTTCCTTTGGATAAAAATAGAGCCCCAGATCTGCTGTACTGTCCATACTCCCCTCTGCACAAGAGCCTGTGTTCCTCCACCCAGCACCAAGATGATGGCTTCTGCTCTCCATACTTCTTGCTTCAGAAAATTCTGCCTCTGTGGGGTAAGACAGTGTTAATTCAGACTGTAGAAAGCCCAAACCGTTGCAGTTAAGAGACCAGTGTTAAGACAGCAAGGGCAAAGAGGCACCTGCTACCTTTACACTAATCAACATTTCAAATCTATCACATGCCTTGAATTAATTTCCAGCCAAAAAGCAATCATTTTTCAAGCACTTAATACAAATTACATGCAGAAATTAGACATAGCTTTGATTGATGATGATTTTTCTGATCAAAATGGTTATTTGTGATATTTTCAAATTTCATTTCAGTAAACTCCAATTTTTTTGTTGACAAAACTGAAGAGCATTCCCTTGGCAATGCCTGTACCATAGAGACCCCACCTAACCTTGTGTTTTAACAACATCTCATTGGCACAGTCAGACCTAGGAAATGCCTCTGCTGCAGTCACTGAGGTGATTATATGGAACAGAAATGTCCACATTAACTCTGAGCTCACAGGGATGGAGGAGACTGTGCAGTTCATGGGATAGACATTAGTAGAGCACAGTCAGGTGAGTGTGCAGTGCAGCACAGTTGTGCAGTTCACTTCTCCTCCCTTCTTTCAACCAAATCAAGCTTGATCCAGTGCTGGAGCCAGCTCTGTCAGTCCTGCGGCAGCCACACAGGGCTCAGAGAGGACTAATTTAGACTCATCAGGAGAAAATACTTAAAGAAAAGAGCTCATTCCTTAGTCATCACTGTGAGAGAGAAGGCACAGAGCTATTGATTTTGAATTGCTCTAAAAATGTGTGATCATTCCCTGAGAAAAGCTGTAATCTCAGCAAATTACCACAAGGCAGGGCAAGGATGTGCACAGCGGCACGTTTGCTATGTTATTGACTGACTCTGCTTAAGAGGCTCATGCACAGTGTTCTTACAGGTGGATCTCTCAAAGAACCAGAACAAGACCCCAAGCAAGCATCCAAAATCTCCTGAACACATCTGCTGGGTGCTTAAATGGGCTTTTTCAGTGCCCTGGTTGGACTTGAGCTCACACCTTCTCATTGATGATCTGGAAAAGAGACAATGTGGGTCAGGAATGGGATGCTTCTCCTTCCACCCTGAGATGCAATCTTGATTGTCTCCATGACACTGGAGGAAACAGTCCCATAGGAGCAAGCCAGTCAAGGAGAGAAAGCTCCTCCCTTACCTGCTGAAGGACACGTACATGACAGTCACTTGGTGAAGTGTCAGTCATCTTCCCCAGCGGAGCTGCCTGCAATAATACAGTCACATGCTGAGTTCACCCTTTGATACAGGCACACACCACTGCCACACTCTTCAGAGGCAATCCAAGGGGATTTAGAATTTAGGAGGCTATTTGTGGTGTTACAGGAGAAATTCACATAGCTCCTCCAAGAAGAATAATCTCAAAGTAGATTTGCTTAGCACTAGTGAGAGGGTACTGGTATATAATTGCATGTAGTTTCCATGTGTTGAAAAAAGGACATGCAGTCTCATTAATCTGCTTTCACTGTGAGCCATTTTTCTTTTGCTTTTAATGTTCTCAGGCTTAGGGAGTGCCAAGGGGAATACAGGACAGTTTGACTACAGAGGAGTTATTTTCTCTGAACTCATCGTAATCTGTCTGTCAGGAGTTCTTGAAACAACTGCAATAAATCTTGAATTTTTAATATGGTTCACAAGTTCAGAGACAGAAAAATCAGTGCTCAGACAGCTGGAATTGTGGTAGTTATCTACGATGTCAAAGTACACATGTTTTTGTAAAAGGAAATCAAACAGGAAACAGTACTGAAAAAAAGTGATCAAATATGGTTAGAAGACAAAGAATGACTGCTGGCAAGCAGAGGAAGATGGGTCAATAGAAATTAATACAAAAGGTCGAGAGAGAAAAATGAGCTCTCTGCCTGATTCCTTACTGCTCTACATTGTAGCCTAATATATGGGTCAATATTTGCCAACACCATACATGTAAAGTAGCAGTGCCCAAACAATGGAACATAGGCTGTTGTGTTAACTCAAAAATCCAGGCTGTCAAATCCTTGGTTGCATTGTCTCAGCAAATGAGACAGATTTCTTAGGATGGCCTTGCTGTTCATGGATCACTGACTAGGAAATGCTGGTATGGACTGAAATTTCCATCCTGGTCCCCTCAGCCTCAGGAGTGAAGCACACAGGGTATACAGGGAGGAATGGCTGCTGCTCTGTCTGTGTGTTTTGCAGCTGCAGTTGTGGCCCCACCAAGGCCAGACACTGATCAGAGGACCCCAGGCGGCCCAGCCCATGAGAATCAGCCTGTCCTAAGCCCATCACAGGAGAATGATTAAGCAATTTCCCTGTTCCAGAACCCATTAAGACTCTCAACAGAAGAATTTTGCTCTGCAGTGCTCTGCAAACCAAGGGGAACTTTGTCCAAAGGGCTTATTATGGACTGTTGAAGTGCACTAGATCTGATGGTCCTTAACAAACACCTACAATGCAAATGCATCTCTCACTGTGGAGAGGCCATCCTTGCAGGGCACAGATGCATCTTTGGCTGCTGAAGATTAATTAGTTATTGGCTAGGTCAGTCTGAAACTGATGTAGAAGAATTTGGCAAGTTAAAATCTACATAAACCCCCTGAATTTCAATATGTCAGAGATGAAAAGCCTGAGTAGGAGTATGTCTAGAAAGAGGAGACCTTGGGTGACTTACTTGACCTTGTGTTTGGACTTTGTCTTTTGGGACCTTGACAGAATGTATCTGTTTTCATCTGAATGGGGGTCAGATGAAGAGATGGAGATAAGAAAAGAGGAAGAAGTACTGCTCCCACTAGCAATGGGGTGGAAGGCTACAATGAGGTCTGCCCAGCAGTTTTCCCTGGGTAGGATCTGCATTGCTGTGCACTGTGAAAGCTGCTAAGGAAGGTCTCTCCACTGTGTACAGACACACTGCCCACGAACACCTCCCTGCACAGCTCATTCATCTGCACACAAATCAATGCTCACACTTTGCCTACAGATAGCTCACCTCCATCACAGCCATGACAGAACCTGTGGCATCAACAGCCCACAAAAAATAGAGGCAACTAGATAGCACAGACTATTGCACAAAATAAAACAAAAATATAATACAATATGGAATTGGTTGGTAGGAGCTAAGGGAAAGATGGGTTAAGTACTAATGTGATTTCTGTTTCTTTACATATACAGAAAGAAATGAAAGCATTTTGTGCACATACAGAAATATATTATGCATATTTTGAATTGCTATAAAAAACTTTGTTAAATGGTACAGATAGTGCACAATCTCAAAAGAATGACGGTCAAAGACTTGTTTATTATATTCTAAGAACAACACAACGATTCTTGCAAATCCTTTTGCATGCCATGGATTTTGGTGGGAGATGGAACCAGTTTATCTGTAAAACAATAATTGCAAGCATTGAGTGTGGATCTGGGGAAAAGGCCCCTTTCTGCCTCAAATGCTCACTTTGTGTGAGAGCAGCTCCCAATGAGAGCTGCTCACAGCCAGAAGGATGGCTCAAGGATGGCTTCCACACAGTGCTCACCCACGACTTTCAGGTGCTTGGTTGCCTGAAATGCTGGGTATCTGAAACCTGGTGATAAGTGGCAGGTTTCTGGTGAAAACAGGAATTTGAGACTGAAGTGAAAGATGAGGTAAGTGCAATGAGAGGAATTTCTACAGCAGCAAAAGGTCCTCTCAGAATAATTTCAGGAAAGCAGGAAAAGCTCATTGTTTCCCATAGAGTATGTATGTCCAAATAATAAATAAAAAGCCAACCACTTTTCTTTTGAAATTCCCATGGCTTCCAAGGCCTATTTCTTGATTTTGGAGTTTTGAGTGGTAATTTCAGATCTTAGGTAAAAACCTGAATCTCAGTGCCTTCATTTGTCTCTCTGAAGTAGAGCTTAGGACACTGAACTCTGATGCAATTGCAAGGGTCATTGAAACCATCAGATCAAGAACAACTTTCTTTGCAGCATAATGTACTTTTCTTTATTTGTTTGTAAAATCACAATGTGGACTTACAACAAAAACACACAAAAACCCTTCACAACAAAATTGGTGTACCTGAAAGGAAGGAAACAGAATGGCAGAGAAGAAAAGCAGTGAGTGGGCATTCAAAATGCATGTAGTTTTTAATTAGAAGCACTACAGGGTGGTCTGTGGATTCTTTTTGGTTTTGGTGATCTTTTATTTAATAGGCTGAGAAATACTAGTCTAAAAGCTGAATATCCATCAGTGCCAATTAGTGCTGTTTTGATGGCTTCCACTTTTTATGAAGATCTCCAGCACATACCTACCAGTTTACTGTGTTGATTGCGTGCACAGAGCCCATGGCAGAGCACTAACAAAGAAAACCACTCAGCAGATGTGGCAAATTCCATGATTGTTGTTACTCACATCTCTGCATCTGCTGGTCTGGAGCCCCAGAGGGTCAGAAAGTCACTGCTGTCATCATGAGTAGGTAAGAGCTGCATGAGAACAGACACAAAGAGACTGCTCGCTCTCAAGCATCAGAAGATTCAAACTAGACTTGAACTGCAACCCATTTAGGTAAAAGTTTGGCCATTACTCTTTTATTAATTGGCTTTATAAAATTTATGTTCCACCTGTCTTGAAGTTCTGTTTGTTTAAAATCAGTTTAAAACCAGCACTCAGATAAGGTAAAGTCTCAGGTTTCCGGAGGGAAGCTTGGATTGGAATTATTTCTATGTTCATTTGTGAAAGAACCATGATATGATGATTTCCAGCTAATAGTGCCCTATTTAATGCCAAACGCAGCTGGCAAAGTAATTTTGTGTCTAAAAATACCATGATTTTGTCCTTTGCCAAATGTTTCAGTATTTTTTCTGCCATTTATGTGATACTTTTATTTTTCTAACTAAAGCTACCAAAAATAGCCATGAATCCATCAAGTAATCCTACTGCTGTGTCATATGGCCATTAGCTTTCCTTTCATTGAAAAATTTATTTAAATTTTCTATTTGGTATAGTATATTGCATTTGCTGTAGTATTAGTGGCAGCCCAGTCTGATTCTTGGTCCAGAAAAAATACCACAAATATATGTAATTTCAGTAGGACATGTGATAAGCTGTAGACTCAAATTCCATCTCCTCCATGCTATTCACGAAACCTCATCCCAGTTAAAGCACCACATGCACTTCCTTGCAGATTCCATCTTTGCCCTTTTCCACTAACTTTCTGCCTACTTTGTCCATGTGCAAAGATCTTTTGTGATCTCTCCCCATTCTGGCTCAATCACTCTGCTAATGTCAGTCTGGAGAAAATCCTTTCCTAGATCTGTACAGGCCTCTTACCAGTCAGGGACATAGTTCTGAGAGGATGCCAATACCTCTTGATGTCAGTCTGCTCAATCCAAATATTCCTGCTGAACAGAGTTAATGTCCACATCTGTCATCAACTGCCAGATACAGTGTCTGGATATAAGTGGATTAATCCATGCATACTGAGAGTAAGTCTGCACATTGTCTTCCAACTTTTAACAACCAATTTTATTACTAATACCACAGAGTAATCAGTGTAGTTAATGACTTTTTTCATATCTCTTTGCTCCCAGCATCATGATTATCTCATACTCTGCAGTGGCTCTCTTCACTATGAATATACATGCACTGTTTTGCACTTTAAAAAGGGCATAATGGTCTTCCCCATATTTCCAAACCTCCTCTTAATGTCTGTTGAAGGGAGATGGGAACAGAGGAAAAATCATGAAGGAGAAGAGATGACAGTAAGAAATCAAAAGCAGCAGTCTGCTGGTTTGAAAGAGAGTTGAAATCAGGTGTTGAAGGAAGAATTCACAAAGAAATGGGGGTCAGGAAGAGAAAGAGAGTAGCAAAAGTGGGTAAAGAGAGTGTGTGGAAGAACAAAAGATTAATTAGAGACCCTGATACATCTTCCTTTTGGAGGAAGAAAGATATGTCCTCCAGAAAGAGAGAAAGCAAAAAAGCTTACNGAAAAAAAAACAATCCCAAAACCAGTAGTACTATCTGTGTTAGAGATGTAGTTTCTGTTAAAGGAGAACTGTAGATTTTCTGTAACCTAAGCATCTTTAGAAACACTATGGAAGAAAGAGCAAAACTGCAGAAGAGAATCACAAGAAGCACTGGCCAGTTTGTCTCAAGTAAAACATCCTTCAGTTAATTGCTCACAGGAAGGTTATTCATCCATCTTGTGAAAAGGGATGTTAAATATTTTGGATGGCATACTTCACCAAGAGTCTATGCCTGTTGCTTTTGAATGCCAGGGATTGTGCCAGGTGAATCTTTCCTGCTCTGCACACCTCTGTTGACCTCTACACTGGAGACTGCAGGTCACACTGCCCTCCACTTGGAAACACAAGTTGGCACCTGAGTCTAATGGTGAGGATAAACATTGTAGAACATGTCCAGGTTCTTTAATTCCAGGAGCTGGTTAGTGAAATGAGCAGATGTGCAGACAGCTTACCTAATCCAACTGTACTGCTGATGTCCACAGAGGTAATCCATCTGGAGTGCTGCTTACCTGGATAACAGCTGCTACAGCCTGGCTCACCAAGAGAAATGTTTAAAGGGAATGCTCAGTGATGAACAGCCATATCTTTGGATTCCTGCCAGCATTCACTCACTTAAAGTAGTGTACATATGCCTTCTTAATTGAGAGGAAAATCTGATTTTGAAATTGCCATGATACCTGGCATATGTGCATGGTGTGTACAAAAGGCCATGTGAATGCAGAATAAAAATCAGGGTCCAAGAAGCAGAACACATTAGCAGATTTCTCTATTTTGCAGTGGGTAACAACTTTGTAAAATACTGGCACGTCCTTGAACCTACACCTGCCAACTGCAGCTCAAACATAGCTCATAGTCACTTGTTTCAGTGTTGGGGAAGGTTTTTGGGTTGGCTGTTTGCAGTCTTCTTCAAAGCAAGAGACGGAATGGAATAGAGAGAGGTGAGCAAAATGGTTCAACTAGCAGAGGATGGACAAGCTTAATTGAACAAGTAAACTCAGTGAATGCTACCAAAGCTTTCTGGCACTGTGGTCTTGTGCTGTGGAAGCAGGGGCTCCTGGCTGATAGAGAAGCTGCAGCTGGAATATCAGCTTTGTCTGCAGAGCATGTTGACCTTTGGTGGATCACACTGCAGTTTGGATCACACTGCAGTTTGCCTGTGTTCCCTGTCTCACATGTGTCAAGGGATGAAGGACCAGTTCACCTGCCTTCACCTATTTTTGGCTGCTGTCAAACACAGCAGAGCAGCAGGAGGTGATCTGTGAAAACACACCTCCAAGGAAGCCACCCTACTAGTGCATTCAAGTTAGCACTGCATCCCAGCTGAACTATGCTGCACCTGCAGGACAGCAAGGGAATTCTTACATCCTTCCAGCTTCCTGATGTAGCACCACTTCCCAACACATCCTATTCTGGGTACAAAAACTTCACTATAAGACTTCTCTCAGGCAGGTCAAAGGGCTTTTCCACCACTGGCCAGCTGTTCCTGGCACTGTGTAATGCTCCAGACAGAAGTGCACCATTTGTCTTCATTTGTTCAGTAATATGGTTGGTTTCCAATTACTCTGAAGTCCATGCTGATGGCTCTACTGCCATACTCAGATCTCCTTTTGTCCCTCAGGAAGTTTTTGTCTTTTCTGAAAATGACTGCTTTATACAGCAGAGGTTTAATTCTCCATTTCATTTGCATTAGCATGGTACAAAGTGACTGAAGTAAATCAGAAAATTTAGTGTGTGTCCTACTGTCTTTTTTTCATCTCCTTCCACCTGGACAGATTGCTTATCATGGTATCTATTATCACCTCCACTTTTCATTATCACTTGCTGACACTAGCCAATTTGAAATCTCATTCAGATGAGATTCCCTTTCTCACTAAGCTCACTGTGAGCTGGGATGGGTTCATTTCCCTGAGTTCAGCACCCAGAAAGGAGCAGTACATTTGGCAATTACAGGAATGGTGCATCCCCACTGTCACATCCTTATCCATTACCTTTTTAAATAATTTCCTCTCATATCTTAAGAAAAGCCTACCCTTCTGGAGTCACCCACACCTGGAAAATGGTCTTTACCCTGCTAGTTGCTGCATTTTGCATGATTCCCCATTAATCTACCTCCTAATAAACCACTTGTGCCTGTTCCCAGTTGTGCATCTGCACCTGCTCTCACCTTCTTCCTGGACTACTGCAAGCCCTATCATTATAGTTTCAGGTCTATATTCTCTTCTCTTGAAAGACCTCTCTTTGTTTCCTACCTCCTACAACCCCCCCCTAATCACCCCAAAGTCCCCTCCTGGGGCTGATGTTGTTATCTGGGCACGTGCTGCAGCCACTCTCTGACCTCTGGGCTGTGGCTCTCAGACTTTAGACCAGCAAGAGCTGAAACTCAGGAATTTTTTTCCCATCACAGAATTCACTGCTGCTGTCACTCCAGATACAAACATGTTTGTTTTCCATGCTATTACACACCTCCCCTATTAACACCTTGTCTCTTTCCAAATTGCAGCTCCCAAGTGCTCCAGTTTATTTTGCTTACAGACTTCCAGGCCATGCCCTATGCCTGCCGTGCTCCTACCAAAGCATTCCCTGGTTTATGGCCTCGTATCTCCTCTGGTTTTACACCATTTTCCCTTTCTGCAACTATTGTGATTCCTAGGGTTTTGTATGCACAATACCTTATAAAAATAAATTGGTGCATCTTTTACTGTTTTCTACATATAGAGGAAAGTAATTCATTTGTTTGAGGAGATGGGTGTTGAGAAGACACCAGCACTAGGTCAAACACCTCAAACATAAAAGAGGTTACACTTTGAGAACAAAATGTTTCTTCAAGAAGTGTTCTGGATATTTGGAGAACAAAGTTAGATATAAAAATGGTTTGTATGTATTTCCCTTCAGTTTGTGTCATTTTATCAAAAATGTCTCAGTAATAAATCAGAAATAAGGCTTTGGAGAAATCAACAAATCTTCACAGTTTTTCAAAGATGCTTTTAACTGGATAGCGTCCCACAGATATGCATGATCTTTCTCTGCATGGATATTTATTACTGCTTCATCTGCCTCATGTACCTTTTAATAAACATATTAAAGTGTCAGCTAGATTCATTGCATCTCTGGAAAGAACAATTTTGCATCCTTCACTTAAAAACCAGTTTTGAAACATCCCTAAGCAATTATTCCTCAGTGAATCACAACAGACATCTTGGTATTGTTAGAGGAAAAGTGCCTAAGGGTATTGCTCTTTTTTTCTTTAGAACCAGAAAAACAGCAATGGCACACTCACACCTCTAACCTCCCTGCTCTCTATGTCTCAACCCAAAGAAACTCTGATTTTACAGTGATGTCCTCAAAAAGTGTAAAAAGGCAGTTACATAAGAATGCAGGGGAGTATGAAGATGGTTAATGGCCAAACCTAAACAAATTTTTACTCTGAATCTTATGGCATTTTATTTCTAAAAAAAATATATAATTTATTGCATCTTTTCACATCAGTTCCTCATAATGTAATCTTTCCAGGAGGTATTACATCAGTTGTTGGTATCCCCTCTCGCAACAGGAATTGTGCACAACCTCATTTGCAGTTTGTATTAATTACGGAAGATGGCAGTACTTAAAGTAATTATGATGCATGGCTGATTGGAAGATTCCTTCATCTTTTATTCTCTCCCAGGGTGGCTTTAGAGAGGCTGTAGCACACCAAAGCTAGACTGGACTTTGTGGTAAAAAAAATTACAAAGTCTGAGACAAAAAGAAATTTCAGTATATTCAGGTGAATTAAAAGACTTGGATTATATTCAGTATGAACAGGAATGTGTCCTTGTATTACTTAATTATGCTAAATAATATTACATGTATTATTTCTATTAGTTCTGTATTTCTGTCCACCTTCTTCAGTAAAATATTTTGGGTGCCCTGCAGAATTTTGGAAATTAAAAGTGGGAGATCAACGAATCAGTACTGGAAACATTGTTCAATGTAAAAAAGCTGTTGGGGAATCATTCCACCATACCCAAGAGGAGTGGGATCATCTGTGGGGGTTTGGGGGTCTGGAAGTGAAGTCCTCTCTTCCTCCCCCCCAGCTCATGCCTTTGCTTTGTGGGGCACTGGGGCTGAGAGCAGAGGAGAGGATGTGGCAGTAGCTGCCCTTGGGTTTGGGGGTGACCAGCCCAGGCAGCTGCTGGGGGCTGCAGGACAGCACGGTGACTCTGCTGCTGGCTGCTCACTTCTGGGGGCTACAATCAGTTTTAAGGAGCCTTCCTATCCCAGAGCAGGGCTGAACCAGTGGAAGTTCTTCAGGATGGACAGTTCTGAAGGTTACAGCCAGTAACATATTTATGTATTTAATGTATTTTCCTTTTAACTAGCTTTCCTAAATCTACATAAAATACAGGAGATGGTTTATTACTAGAGGATATTTTTCTTATTAGATCCTCTTTATAAAGGGAAACAAAAATTGACTTCTAGGGATCATAAGACTCTTGTCACAAGTAGCTGGAAAAATTACTATCTGCATTTCTGTTCAGGACCTTTAAGGTGTAAATTCTGCTGCAAGGGCACAAAGCTTTACTAATCACTCTGATGCAAAATGCTGTAAAAACCTGAACAACCAAAATCAGAGTTTAGACTCTTTTAATGTCCAAGGAGTAAATCAAAGTATCTGAACTGCTTATGTGATTTCATTATTATTTGTTCCTGGACTTCGTTATTTATCTTATTCAATGAAGAGATCACATTCTGAGAGACAAAGACAAAAAATCTAGTTTTACTACTCATTTCCATGGGAGTTAATAGCCCAGTTACTTCAAAAGAAATGGCACATAGCTCACCAAGCCTGAATTTGGTTCACAAAATATAAAGTGAAATATGCTTATGCAAAACAAAATTGCATAAAAGACTTAAAGGATGAAATCTCACAGTGTTGGAGCTCACAACAGAAGAAAAATTGAACAGGAGAAATTCTAACTCTGCTACCACAAGATTTCACAGTTTTTTTAAGAAGTGTGGGTAAAGTGATTTATTACTTTAAGCAGTTTGTTTCTTTACTTAAACCTTCCCAGTCCTCAGTGATAAGCTTGCTGCAAATAACACAAGTGAGAGTGTGCAGATAATATTAAAAATGTGGCAGAAATGGAGAAGCTTTTCCTCTCAACAGACCTCAAGTCCTTCATTTAATTTTTGGTAATACTGCTTTTATTAAATTATTTTCCATAACTTCAAAGTTAATTCCAAAAGGAATTGAGGATGGCAGAAACTACTTAAAGAACAAAGTGGGTAAGTCTACTTTACTTTAACCTGCAAATTGAGACAGACAGTCAACAATTTGAGAGAGAAGAAGCATCCTTGATGATCCACTTATATGCATAACCTGGTTTCCAAGTAAAGGATACTGTCAAAAATAAGTACAAAGCAGAGGGAAAAGGAGGGAACTCCTCGTAAGTATTACTGGGATATGTCTGCAGTTGTTGAGCAGATTCCTTTTCCTCCTGAATAGGTATCTTTTTGCCATGTAGGTGCAAGTTGGGAATATAAAATGGATTTAAACTTGGCTTAATTAAATCCTGTTGCTGTCAATCTGTCTCCTCTTGAATAATTACATCATGGTATTTTTAATCAAGGCAAAGCCAGGGCAGCTCAGCCCACAGTATCCAAAACCCAGCTGTGCCCTGTTTGCCATTGCCCAGCTCTTGTTTCAAGTAAGAATATTTTGAAAAGTACCTTGCCTGAATGGCACCGCAAAGCCTCCAACCACCTTACAAGAGTCCAGTTTTGCAAAATGAGGACAAGATCATGATCAGTGGAGAGTAACTTGCAAGAAACTTTCCTTTCCGTCCTCTCTGGCTCACAGTTGCCTACAGTTGCAGTCTGCCTCTGCCAGGCATGAATTCATGCCCCAGGATGCTCCGGGTCATTGCTGTGAAGCTGAAAAGCACTTTATTAAGCACATCCTCCTCCTAGATTTCCACTGACACAGCACTATTCTATCCTTCAAGCTTTTTTTATACATCTGCTGAGCATCAGATGAGCACAAAGGATGCCCCATATATTTGTTCTAGCCATCTGATTCTCTCAATGGTACTGTTCAAACCAATTGCTTCTAGACCAGATCCTATCAAGCACTGCTTCTAGTTCTGGTAATTTGGGTCCCCAATCTTCCCTGGCTCTTGGTCTCCTACAGTCCTTGGCCTCCCAAACATGCTTGCATAGGCCATATTTGGCCCCAGCTAGGGTTTGGACTGGGGACTTGACAGTGAAATGATTTATATATAGGCCCTCATTTATTAATGCATCCAAACTCCAGCAATACAGAAGAGGCAGGAGATACTAAGCTTCAGAATGCAAATTTTAATAGGCAAATGAAAAATGTGACTGTGCTGTGGCAGTGCTTGGGGAAGTGATGGTATGTACTCTTGAAGTGGTGATGGGGTGTAAAGGCATTACAGGCCAGTCCAATTTCAGCTGGTGGTAAAATAAGAAAAAACATTTTAAAATTGTGTTTTCTTATTAAAGAGGAAGTCACAGGTGTCACTCTGTGGCTTGGGAAAATGTCATCAAGAATGAACTCTTTGTGTGGTTTAGCCACTTGGAGGTGATATTCAGTAAAGATGATGAAAGCAGTGGGAATATCATTTGAATGGTTTCCTTTATTATAGGCAGAAACAAGGACCTGTGAAGAGTACGTGAGAGTGCTCAAGGATTTAACAGTGAAACCAGGCAGGTCTTCACTAGTCTTTCGCTAGTACGAGACTCAACACATAAAAAAATAAGTTACATTCTTCTCGTGCCTTTTGTTTAGTGATCTTGAAGTGCTTTTCAAAGCAGATTCAGCAGCCAAAGAAGTTGCATTGCTTCATATTCAGTATTACAAGGCAAATCAGCCTGGGCAAGTCAGGAGCATGGTCCCAGTAACTGATCCCTGGGGTCTGCTCCAAACCTATGGAGTCCAGATTCATCAGGGTAAAAGTCATTATCATTCAACAAAAGCATCAACATTCAATGTTATCATTCAGCATTATCATTCAACAAAAGCACTAACATTCAACGTTATCATTCAGCATTATCATTCAACAAAAGCAAAACTATCAAGGTGAAGTTTTGCATATCCTGAGAAGACAAATGTCCAGTGCTGGCCATTTTTTGTAAACTATTATTCACAAAACTGGACAATTAATTCTATTTTGTTCAGATGTGGTGATGTTAGAATTCGGATACCAACAGATCTCCTATAAATCATTTTTTACATTGCCTTTTCATTCCTACACATAAGTCTTAACCCCATACTGGTTTGAAACACCGCCTGCATTGATTTTATTGACGTAGTTCTTAACTTGAGAAAAACTTCCACTATGTCCCCTTGAAGACTCTTTAATAAAAAGCACCACAGCTCCTTTAGCTTTGCTTTATAGCCTGTTTTGCAGAGCTAGTGTAAGCTTTGTTGACCTGGCCTGTACCCACTCCAAGGTAATAATAACCTACTGATGTGTGCAGGGACGGATGTAATGCTCAGTATTTGAAAGAGTGCTTGTCAAGTGGCTCACACACAAAAAGCTTTGGGGTTTTTTGTTGCTTGCCTTTTATTGATACAACATTAGGTGTATTTTTCTTTCTGAGGCATTTGTTGACATGAAAATTCCAATTATTGTTTTTGTACAGACTCCCTGATATTGTTTGATTGTTCCATTTAGCACATATTTCTTGGCCTGTTTCCTTGATCTTGGGCTAATTATTTTACAGGATTCTACACTGAATTTCCATTACTGTCTGCTGGTGTAATCCAGCTAATGATCCATGTCCCCTGGAAGCAGATTGCATTATTCCTCATTGTTCTCTCCTCTTCTGGCTTTAGCATCTCTCACTTTACAGACTGAGGACTTGGCTCCAACACTTGGCTATTGATGAAGGCAATGACAGCGCAGGTTTAAGCAGATGTTAGACAAGGTTACCTTCAGGGGTATTGGTATCATCTAGCACAACCCAGAGTAGCCTAAAAACTGCCTGAATTGAGAGCAGGCACCCTTGATCCCCCCACCCCCACAGCCACAATTACTGAAACAGATTCAACAAAACTGTGGGGGGCAGTATTACTATTATATAGTTGAGCTCTAAATGGTGCCAGAGGAGGGAGATAACACAAAAACCCACTTTGTGCCTTAATGCTACCAGTGATTTCTCCTACCAAGACTGACTTGATGGCAATTTTATACTTTCTTCCAGGTGCAAAGCAGTTAAGTGCTGTCAAGATCAAGACCTTATTTTCACTCACTTTTTGATAATTTTGATGTAAAATTGTTGAATGTATCAGAGCCCTTAAAATTGACTCAGAGCTATTCTAGCTGTAAACCCAGTGAGACAGTAAATTATGTTCAGGATCCAAATGTTGGGGGTTTTTTTCTGTTTTAAAGACATACATCTCTGCAGTAAAAAGAAATAAGCTGGAATTTCAACAACAACTGATGTTTACGCTCAGATTTTGTGTCTAACACAGCTGGTCATTCTCACTACTGCCTCTGTAGAGGCAGGTCCAGAAAACACATCGACCATCAGACTCCTGACTGAATTAGAAAAACCTATTGAATAGGAAAGATACTCTTTCTTGCAAGCTGAACACTTGTGTCCTCAGGTGTAGAAGTTACTGAAAGTATTCATAAGATGTCTTCAGAATACAAATCTACAGCAATAAAGTTTCTGCAGGGTTGATGTTAGCCACTGGAAGGATTTTCTGTAGAGAGGTACCTTGATTTCCATGTATCTTCAGAAAAAAATACCTATTTTGTTTTCTTCTGCAATGATGAACACTAAGGGGTCTCTATTTGGTTTCCTGCAAACAGGTTGCAAAATACCCTGCAGTATCAGAAATATGAGGGCAAACACAAATCAAAACCTTTGGGAGACCCCTCTGAGATGACAATGAGAGGTGCAACTGTATTCTCCAGGTGATATTAAAAACTCCACAACAACCAGGGTGAGCCCTAAATGGAGCTTCAGGACATGCACCAAAGCCCTCCCAAGCATTATGTAGAGTTACTTTGCAGAGACTATCTATGGTAGTAAAAATCTCTAAAAATGGTGAACCATGGCAAAGAAGGGCACAGGGATGGGGAGAAGATGTTCTGAATGGCAACTAGCTTCTCTCTACAATGAATATGTTGGGTGTTATTTTTGCAAAAACCCAGTGAAGTGTCACATACGGTTAGCCCATCCAGGGCATTCCACAATTAATATTTTTTTAGAAGCTGTGATTTATATGATCTTTTAAAAGGAAGGAAAAGATAACCATTGCACATTCAACTGCCTGAAAAGGTAAAGCACAGATAAGAAATCAATGTTATATAGAGGCTCTACAGAGAGAGTGCATCCTGGTCCCAGGCGAGCCCGACAATGTTTGCATTCTCACAGAGAAGAAGAGCTAATCAAAGCTGTGACACGGTTAAGTTCCCCTAAATTAGAAGATAAAGAGGAAGGAGAACTGAAGTCCCCAGGAAATTATTTGATACTTCATTTGCACTCAAGAGGCAACCCAACAACTGTCACTGTCAGAGGGGGGACAGAAACACAGGAGAGGTGCTGATTCCTTAAGATAACACCGAAGGAACAGAGCACTGCTGATTTGTTTCCTCAGCTTCTGTGCCCCAGAGAAATCTTACAATGACAAGTACACTGGAAGTTGCTTTTGTTGTTTATCGTTTCCCTTTCAGAACTTGATTTGTAATCAGGAATTTAACCTTTCTTTTATACTTAGCTTGTTTCATAAATAAACTTGCTGAGCTTCTGAAGTTGAGGTGAATTGTGTAAAGCTGTGCCTGTGTGTTGCCTCAGAGGCAGTGAATTCAGGGAGAGCGTAGCTTGCAGGCATTCACTGAAGGGGATCAGGTCTGGAAATTCAGAAAACTGGATGTTTTGCAAACCATCTGGAAAATTTGGGTTTGGGGTTTGCAGCAGCACGTGCCACAAGGAGAGAATTGCCACTGGCAGGGTGTTACCAGAGAGAAATACGGGGGGGAAGCCACAAGAACACTATGGCCCTGAAGATTATTTAATACAAACAAATGTGTAGAGAGTGGTTTCTCTGGAGAAGAAGAGAACTCTGGAAAAATGCCTTGGGAAAGCCCATTCAAAATGCCATAAGCAAGAAGCTTATTCACATGTTCAAGTATGCAAATGTTACTAGAAGATTCCTCATTCTATGTGTTGTCTCAGGTTAATTTTTGGTGCAAGAATTTTAACATTTGTAATCGTTCTGCCCCATTGGACCCTTCCCTCAGACCCCACCTTAACTCCCCACCCACACCAGGGTGCATAAGAACCCCTGTCTGACTCAAGACCCTGCCTGTTACCTTTTGCCTTTTTTCCCCTTGTTATTGCCTAGGTCCAGTTCATTCCCATGCAATGGAAGACTTATTATTTGTTGTTTTCATATTACTAAAATTACTTTTTGGACAACAGGATTGAAGCTGCCTCTCTCTTCATTAAGTCTTCACAGGCCTGAGTCCCAAGGAAGCTCAAAGGGGTCTGAACATCTGGGCTCAGACCTCTCAGGAGTTTCACAAATGTAACAATATTGTTTCAAAAGTTTGATTCCATTTAAAGTGGGCATTGAAAATTAAAATAGGTTTGAAGGAGGCTGTATTCTTTGGGCAAGAATGTGTGAACTCCAGGCTGCTATAAAACAGGATGAGTTACCTTCCCTGTATAGTTCAGGCTAAAAAAAATCTCCTCAAATGAACTGCATTTGAGAAAACATCTGTCTAGAAAGACCTCTGTCCATTACCTTCAGGGTTCCTGCATGCAGGAATCACAACAGCAGCTCTCAAATCCTGCCACTGCTTTTAAGAGCCTAAATGTAGCTGGAATTCATCTGAGTTCCATTTTGAGGCAGTGACTCATCATCTCCATTTGTCTAATGGTAAGAAGACATCTATTACCAAGTTTCTTTTGGAATATAGGAAAGGATTGATTGAGTCCTCTGGCAGCCTCATGTGTGCTAATCACACAGATTTGGAGTGTGGGGTCTTCCAGGTTAAAGGTCTTCCATGACCTCTCATTTCATTGCTGTTCTGATCTTTATGTAAACCATTTTTAATTAATTAACATCCTCCATTAACTGAGGAACCTACATTACACATGACAGCCTAAAATGACAGACAAATGCTCTGCTCTTACTTGGCTTTTTTCTGCATATGCATCCCAAAATCCCATCTGTAGAAACGTTTCTCATCATTCATATGTGATGTTGATTATTTATAACTTCAATTTGTAAAATTAAATGTAGTACTACATTAATATAGAGAGATTAAGTAATATGGTGTAAATAGCATTAATACTCCTTTAAAAGCAAAGAGGCAGCTACAAGTTCTCTTTTTTATTTTTCAGATGTGTGTTGAAGGTTGTTGCAGCTTCCATTAGAAATGGTTATCTAAACTTAATGCTTTATCTGTCTCAAGAACAGCTAACTACTACATTATTATAGTGTATAATTCTCTGAGTGGGACCTTCAAGAACCAGAGTCTCTGTAAAACTAATCTCTGGAACTGCTCCTGGGAAAATGGCTTTATGGAGGACTCCTGTTTCTCTTGTTGGCATAGTGCAGTTAGTGCTGGTAGTCCTGCAAATCAGATGTAGTGACATTACCCTTCATCTTTCATATATTAGTGCCCTCAAGGTTTTTATTCAGTTTTATCTTGGGATGATATTTTTTCTTACTTGTCAAGACAGATCTGAAATTTTATGGCATATACAGAAGGGAGATACCACACATTTAATTTTTTGTCTCTGGTGTCAAGGCAGATAACAAGAATAGATAAGGAATCAAATGCTCAGATGGTTTAGAGCCCTTGTGGTTGAAACTACTCATAGAATTGATCCCATTCAAAACACAAAATTAAAATGTTAATGCTTGTGTGTAGATTGGCCATGCAAAAAGGTAAATTTTTTAGAGGTTGATCTCACATGCAAAAAGTCGTCTGTTGGACACTTTCAGTTGTATTTAAGAGACTCGTAATTATTAGACTAAACCACTATTAGCCTTTTCAGTGATACAGTATCATGGTGAGATTATGATAAGCAGGCAAAAAGATTGAATGTGTGAGTCCTTTGGCAAGGAGAGGTCATTCTGCCCGTGGTAGTGAGGGCAGCTCGTATCCCCCTGTCCTGGGGGGATAACAACTTTTGGTGAGGTGCTAACCACCCCACAATCATCTCAATCTACCTGCAGCCTCACAGACAAATAATGTTTGCAGGGGGTGGAGGGAGGCGTCAAGACAGCCACTCACTGAAACAATTACACCGACTTCCCACAAGGAGGACTCTGGAAATGGAGGGAAAATGCACTCAGGGATGCACATTTAAGAATGCTACAGAGAAAGAGCTGATATCCTGCCTGCGACCTGCTGCCTGCTGCTGTATCAATGAGTCTTTTAAATCTTCCAGCTGGGTTTCCTCAAACACTTCAAAGCCCAGGGCAGTTGCTGTGACCGTGCTGGAATTGTACCTGGGTGGCATTGAGAACTTAGTCTAATGTCCACAGTCATTCTGGCATTGTCTTCTTTCCAACCACAAAGAAATGAGTCACTTCTTAGGGGAAAAAATACATATATACTTTTTCAGTCTAGACTCTTTATGCACTTAAATTTACTTCTGACTAGCAAATATTATTATGTTTTGCTTTCATGTGATATGTAGGAACTTAAGAACAGTCTATTTTTTTTGATGACTTGTCTGTCTTTGAACAGCTGCAGCAGGGATTTTCTCTTCTTTTGGATTCTTACAAAGGAGGAATTTTTAGGGTCGTACTTTGCTTTGATATAGTTATGTATTAAAAATAAGATAAGAAATCTGTAACAATTTTGTTTTAGGAGTCGCACTGCACAAAACAAAAGTAAGGAGTAGCTAGAAGAATTTCAGCAACCTCATCATGCAAGATGAAATACTTAAACATCATATCATTCAAGGAACAGGGCCATACTTCACACTGAGAAAGGAGGATCTATCCACTGAATTACTGTAGGAAACATTTAAATCTCTGCTTGAGGGCCAGATAATACCATACACTGTCCACGTAAAAGAGCAAGGAAGAGGCAGCTGATAAAAAGACTTGAAGGCAGTCCCCCTGTAGGTAGATTTCTATGTGATCATTCTTGCTCTGCTCCTCTGGACAATAGGGGAAAAAACAAAACCAAGAGTGGGGAGAAAACCTTTTGCTCATTGCAATTTTTCTTGAATTCATGAAAACGCTGCCGAAAGGCAGAAATGCTGCTCAGCTTGCTCCCAAACAGAGTTTCTGTGGACAGCATTAAATCAGGTAAACAACTTATTTTTCCAGTCCTTTTCCTGTCCTGTGTAGTTCCGTGGTCCTGAAGCTGTCAGCAGGTGAGCTGCTCAGTCCTGCAGCCACCATAACTCTGCAGTCATGAGCCACCCACATGCCACATTTGGGCTTTTGGCTAAGGCAGGTGGCCCCACATTTGCTGGGAACAGCTGTGACTCAGGAGGCATAAGCAGGATGTTTATTATGGTGGAGACTGCGATCCATCAGTTCAGGTGGAGGTTCAGGATTTCTGCTCTCTCCTGAAGGGTAGCTGCTGGATAACTCACAGCCTGGTGAGGATGGGCAGGGACTGGACTGCTTCTGAGGTGTCTGCAAAGAGCGACAACGTGAAAACTTGCTACACAAGCTCTGTGCCTTCCCTGGGAAATGCTTATGGATCTACAAGCTGGAAAAGTCTGTGGCTCAGTGCACAGCTCTGCTGGAACCTGCTGGCTGTTCTGCTCAGCACTACTGGGAAAACCAACTTGGGAATGTGCTTCATTCACCCCGGGCAGGAAGGAACAAGAATGGATTCCCCAGCATGCAGCAATTTGAGAGCCACAGGAAAAATATGTGGGAGTGAGGAGGGAATCAGCCTGTTCTCCAGGTGGCAAAGAAAACCTGATGTGTAATTATTGAGCGGTGACAGGTTCTGAGGCACAGCTTACTCCTTCTCCTGCAGACCTCAGGGATAGCTCAGGCTCTGCTTATTATGAGAAGGTTGCAGCCTCCCTGTCCTCTCCCAGCTTGTCAGCTGCTCTTTCCCAGGATAATGCCACTGTCACTGACTGCCACAGAGGCAGCACAGGGTGTGCCACGGTGGCTCAGGGTGTAAAGCCACCCATGTGCTTGTTTGAGAACCACTGTTCCCAAGATGAGGACACCTACCCTTTAGGAAGTGACTTTCCTGAGCATCCAGATGGCTGTGAGGAAGTTTGCTAGCAGAAAAAGGATACAGAAAGTGCAGCCCTGGAAAAGAACAAAAATATCTGAGAATAAGGAAAAGCAAATGTACTGAGAAGGATAGCAACCTAAAAAAACCAACTAACCAACCAAGAAATGCCCACAACAAAACCACACTCCAAAACAACAACAGCAAAACACAAAAAACTTATCACACCCCTTACCCCCCTCCAAAACCCCTAAAATTTAAAAAAACACTAAAAAGTAAAAAACAAAATACAAAACCCACAAGCCTCCTCTTAAAAAAGAAGAAAAAAACCCACAAAACCCCCAAAACCACCCACCTACCTTCCCAAAAAAACCCCCAACACCAACAAAAAAAGAAATTAAAAAAACCCAACCAAACAAACAAAAAAACCCCATCAGACTGAAGCCTGTCTCCCCTTCCCTGCAGTGCACACCACTGAATGCAGAAAAGGGACCAGAAGCTGCAGGGAAGCTGGCAGCTGGGTCAGGCTTGCCAGACAGAAGGGACAAGGTGTTACCTAGGGCAACAAAACATCTGTAGCTGCTCAGGAAGGTGGCTGCATCTCTGCAGCAGGTCCAAGACTCTGCCTGCAGCTGTGGCCATCCCTGGTTGGCAGCTCTGACGGCAAAACTGCTGCTGACAGGCAGCTCATCAGTCCCCAAGGCAGGGACAGGGCTGAGAGCACAGCAGCACTCAGCACTGCTGCCCTTTGAACCAACTGAGAGGTATCAGGATGCATTAGATAAACATCTTCATCCAATTTAAGCGAAATAATTTATTCATTGGTGTCTCGTGAGAAAGGGAGGCACACCTTATTCAATATTTTATGTAGCTGATGTGGTTTGCAAAGGATTTGTAACTGACAGGCTAGTAAACAACCTTTTTTAAACTCCTACAGGAAAAGTGGGCAAACGATTACATTCAGACTCCTGAAGAAAACATTGGGAACCCAGGCACTGCCATGTCTCTTCCTCTAAACAACATACCATGTTTAAAATTTTGCACAATGCACAGGAAAAGAAGAAAAAGTTAGAAGCTGTTTTCTCCAGAAAGGCAATTATGCTGAAATGTGTTGAAAGATGTCATCAATTTCAATTACATTTGAAAGAAAAATCATAAAAATTCAAGGCTGAGATGGAATCTTCAAGATGTTTAATTTTTTACAATTATCTTTGTTGTTGATATACATAGATGTTTATTTTACATGATTACAATTTTTCTTACTTCATTTTGTGCAGAGGAGGGTATTCAAAAAGGTCATATCAACATTTATGAACTGAATTATTCTGTGATTTCAGAATTTTCATTTTTATTATCCCTGGGCATAAAAATCAATCCCATCAGCAATTCTGACCTTGGAGGTGGTGGATTGCACTCTGCATCCACAACTGCACAGCACAAAGCATAAACAGAATGTAGTAAGGTCAGGAGAAAATCCTGCTCTGGGTCTTCACGTTTCCTTTTACTTTGTCATGCATCCAGCATGCCTGGGAGCAGACTGAAGGAGAAAAAAATCTAAGCAAGTTCTGTACAAAAGAGTCTGTCTATAAATAATTGGAAGTGTTTTGTAGTGAGGACTGTAATTCCAAGTCTGTCTGTTTTATAGAGTATTTGGGATTTAATTATAGTGGTTGCAAAGCTTTCCCAAGCTCTCTCTAATTCTCGAGATTACTGAGCCCATATTTAAAGCAGTAAACTCCACAAATTTTATAGACCCTGGTAAAGTGGAAGTTCTGTGGCATTTTTTAATCATGCTAAATGGATAGCCAGCAAATCACGGGTCGGTCAATGGGTACAGTCATTCCTAGCAAGAGAATGGGAAATGGGACTTTTTCAAATTAGTGCAGAGTGAGAGTTCCATAGAGCATTTAACCTCCAATTGTGTGACATTTTGATTCAGAAACTAACACTGTCCCATATCAATATCACAAGTACTAAGTTATGATATGCTTTATTTCTTAGGAAGGATGCTTAAGAAAAGAAGATGTCTCTGAAAAGTTCTGTAGTGATGAATGCCTGGCCCAGTACTGGTTGGTTTTTGTTGCTGTTGTGTTTTAATAAAGTTGGGAAAAATTCACACACTATCAGAACAGCAAATCATGATAAGAACTTCTGGAGCACTGTATAAACTGAACACATATCACAGGGGAGAAAAAACAATGAAACAAACAATAAAACAAACAAACCAACCAACAAACCTTACCACAGCCAAGATTCTTACTGCCTTTGAAGGAGATGGGATTTTACACAACCTGTTTTAGCAGAGCCAGACCATGGCTATCATATTTGTAACAGAGATTGCCATTCTGCCTGTGAACACTGGGGCATTGCATGAGCATAAACAGGGTTGAAAATATTCACAGGTCATGACAGATCAACCAGATGAACAAAAGCACTGATGGTCAGATTGCTGCTGCAGGGTTGGACTGGGAAAGCAAGGACATTTAAGCCTTGCTGGAAAGGAGTCCCTGGCCTGGGCAGGTCTTGGAGCACCCACCATGTCACCAAACAGCTGAGTGGTTCTGGGCCAGATGCTTCATGTTTTCTGTCTTTTACTTTTACTTCCTAGCTGATGATGTTGTGAGCCAGCCTAGATGTGTCTTCCACTTCAAAAGTCAAAATATTATTTACAAATTGGCAGAGGTTCAGAAGTGAGACAGGCAATTATTCCAACATCTGGAAAGTGCATATTACAGTGATCTGTATCTTTGGCATCTCTGGCAGCTTGGCTTTTCCAAAGATTGAAAAGCAACTTGATCAAGGTCTTTATGTGGGAAGAAGACACTATTTGATACATTTCAGTTCTCACATCTATTAGAGAAAGGTACAACAAAATCTAATACCTGGAAGCTAAATCTAGACAGATAATTACCATTCTATTACATCCTAAATTTGCTGTGGGGTCTTGTCACAGGCTGTCACTAGGATCTTTTCTGAACAAGTAAATCTGCAAAACAGACCTAATATTTCAGTGTCGCATCGTGATTTCAAGACACACATTTAGCTTCTGACAAGTTACTGTCCTTAGTTCTTCCTCTCCCCCAGGACAGACAGACAAAGAAGCGCCACAAACGAAACAACCACATAATTTTTTAGTCAGATTTGTTTTCATTTATGACATTTGACAGAGCCAAAGCCTGCAGCAGCTTCCCTCTGCCAAGTCTCCCCAGGAACAGCAGCCCTTTCCATCTCCCTTGCCACAGCATTCCCATGGTGAGGGAGGGACAGAGGTGCTGCATGCTGAAATCAAGCACCTCTTCTGGCCTCTGTCCACTGTGGGCTTCTGCAGAGGGACATCCTGCATGGCCCTGTGCTAAAAATCTCCATGGTACAGCAGGGGAGAGCTGCATGATGCTGATGGACCTTTGTCCCATCTCCTCCATCCCTGGAGGCTGGAAAGGACCAAGGCACTGCTGTCACCTGAAGGCTCCAGCCCATGGTGACTTCTACAAGATTTTAACAAGACCAAATGGGATTTGTAGTTTGACAAGGAGAGCTCCCAAACTGAGCTGTTTTCCTAAACACATATCCTACAGGCCAAGCACAAGTGTTTGGTGTGGACACGCTGCATTCTGGGTGAATTGTTACAACCTGTGTTTTGCAAATAGGTATATTGTAGTCATTTCTCAAAAAGACACACTATGAATCAAAAATCAATTCACATGTTGAGATATTCATTTTGAGTGATAGCACCAGGGGAACACAAACAAGCCAGAAGTGCTCTGTTGCAATATTTTCTAAATGAAATGGTCTTGGCTTTGTTATCTAATACTGTTTCATTCTAAAATTGATCTGTGTTTAGTGTTAATAAATAGTAAAAATATGAGAAAAGTGAGTAATGTATCTGACTGGATATTAGTTTTCTCTAATTTATTTTCAATTTGGCCACCAAACAGGAAAATCAATTATTCTCACAACTCTATTCAGTATAAGTAAGTCTCTCTTCCAACATATTGCTCTCCACAGTTTTCTCCTCTATTATGGAGACTCTTACTTCTACCAGTTGTATTAACTTGTGGTTTTCCCCAGATGATGACTTCTGATATTTTCATTTACATAAGTTCCCTTTAAATTTTTCTGCTGTTAGTTGTGATTATAATGAATTAGCTTCTGCTGTAAGTTTCATTAACAAAATGTTTATTGCCTCCTTTGGATAATGAAGCTATTTATTAAAATTGTATCTAACAGTGATCCACTAGGTATATGACTAAATATTTCTCCAACATTGGTTTTGATTATTTTCATTATCTTTCAGTTCACACACTTTCATTGGCTTCCAGTACACATTGTAAAGGACCTATCCAAGTCACTTGAAAAATTTTGGACAAGATACTATAAAATGCAGTATCACATTTTCCAATAAAATTAGAATGCTATCCCACTTCCCTCCTATTCCCTCCTTAACTGGCAAGAACTATGTTGGATAAAACATATGCTCTGTAAACTCCCAGTGTTTACTGCTCTTTAGTTTCATTAGCCTCTTCATTTTGGTGGCCATCTCCATCTATTTTTCCCAACATTTTACATATTGTACACTTTTTTTTATGCAGAGTATAAGAATATTGTCTTTTTCTCATTGTAAAAGTCTTGATCCTTTTTTTCAGAGCTATTAAATTGTTGGCTTTACTTAACAGCTCTTTACCTTACTTTCACCATTAAGATAAAAAAAAACTAATTCAGAGACATTTTTAGGCCAACTATAATTTCAGCAGTACATGTGAAGTAAATCTTTATTCAAATGACTCCTTGGGGCTTAAAAAAAGAGGCATTCTAGAAGTCCATTTGCATCAGGAGAAGACTCAAATGTCTACACAAAGTGTTGTTCTATTTCTCAGTGGAATGGGAAATTCATAACAGGGGACACAAGAACTTAAATTTGGTGGGATTTTTTTTTTCCTGTCATTCTGGATATTACATTTGATCATATGATTAGTGCCATTATCTTTACTACAAAGAGGTGAAATTCCAGTTGTGGAATAAGAAAAGGCTGAAGACCATGTGGATGAGATTGCTTACTAGGGGAGCCTGCAGAAATTACTGAGGGAATTATAAATCTTATAAGAGGCTGAGACAATATTACAGTACACAAGAGAGACAACAGGTTTTAGAATATTAGGAGGATTATAAAAGGCAAATATAGTGTCTGCATTTAGAAAGGGATGATGGAGGAGTATGAACATGGAGCATACAACTGAAAAAATAACAGATAGGTAAGCTTTAAGTCCTAGAGTAATGTGGAAACAATGTTTTTCATGGATACATGGAAGACAAAACAGGGCTGAGGAACACCTAATACCTAATAGATTTATCAAGGAATGATCTTGTAATATTTAATTTGTTCTGTTCTATTGCAGGATAACCTGTAGATAAAGGTAAACATATAGGTATCCTCTATCTTGCCTCCTTTAAGGCTTTTGATGCCCTCTTAAGTAATATTTTCATAGCCAGATGAGAAAAGTTTTTAGGTGAAGGTCCTGGAAGGTGAATGCATAGGTAGGTGGCAAGGAACACTTTAAAAGAGCAGCTACTTGCAGCTCACTGCTATATTGAATTTGTGTACCTTTAGCTGTTCCACATGAGTCTGCCTTAGGTTTGGTGTTACTCAATACTGTTATTAATGGCTTGAACAGTGAAATAGGTTATATGCTTATTAAGTCACTAGATTATATTAACCTAAGTGAGCTGCCAGCACTCTGGAGACTTAAGCAGTTAAGTACTTAAGCCGTGCCCAGGTTAGTATAACCTGCTTGTCATCAGGGCTAATTAATCACATTAACATCTTGCTAATGTGACCATACTGCTTGGGGTAGCTGTGATATCCCTGAATGGCACTGCATTATGCCACAAAGATTCTCTCAAAGAGAGGAATTCCACACTTTCTCCATTTAATCACATTTCCCAGTCTGCTCCAGGTCAAGATGCTGATTTACTGGCAGGTCACTTAGGTACATTTCAACATCTTACCATAAATCCTCCTGGAAACAGCAGACTCAGTGCTGTGTTGTGTAATGCCAGAGTGAATGCTCACTTTATGCTAGGATATCATCTTGTGCAGCATCAAAATCACACTGCAGCTCCCAAGCTTCCCCTGCAGATTCCTCTATCCAAGTATTGATCAGGCCCTGTGTGGTAGAAAGGTCTGCATAGTTCCTAGTACGTATGCTAGAAGAGTGGTAATTTTCCTGTTTTACATGAAAATATATTAGATTGCAGGAGGACTATGGTTCTAGCAGATCAATGCCAGAGGAGTTAATATCACCTACTTTTGTCTCCCTGATGTACAGTTCTAAAATTAGAAGCAAGCAGAAACACAGTGCAGCATCCTAATTGGCTTGTCAC
This sequence comes from Pycnonotus jocosus, assembly GCA_013400435.1. Classification (NCBI taxonomy): domain Eukaryota; kingdom Metazoa; phylum Chordata; class Aves; order Passeriformes; family Pycnonotidae; genus Pycnonotus; species Pycnonotus jocosus. The sequence goes on along the minus strand of VWYP01020545.1, from coordinate 333,087 downwards.
TGGGGTAAAATATCTGGCCAGCTTCTGACTTCTGAGATCAGAAGTTCCTCTTGATACATCCTCACTGGTCTGTTACTTAGCCTCTAGGGAAGAAATATTTGGAAATAAATGTAACATGTATTTAATTAATTAGAATTTTAATCTATTTAAAGCATAATTTTTTATCCAGTGTGAGGTAAAAATATTTTAGTCATTATCCACTGTGGAAAAAAATTACCTACAACCATTGTAAATCTTGTCATGACTGCAGTAATTTTACCTTGTTAAAGGCAAAGAAGAGGACTTCACCACTGCCAGGTACAATTTTTGAGAACAACATCAAAGTTATATTTAGCATCCTATAATCCTTATACAGATGACTGAATGTTTATGGTAGTAAAGTTTTAGCTACCTACATGGTGCTTGGGGCTCTGGAAAGGAAATCTAAAATGCATCTTGTTGGCAGAAGAGTTTATGTACTTACCTTAGACTAGGCTGGTCCAGAGAAATATAAGTCCTTCTCCGCGTGAATTCAGTCTAGGAGACATACATTAACTAAACTTTTATTACATGAAAAACATGTCTAGACAGCAGCCTTAGCTGCACAGCTGTCTTTGAAGATGTACAGCATATAGCCTGCAGCACGGTATTTCACAGCACCTTTTGTGTTGGATCTCCTGACCCTCTGGCAAACAGCTGCCACAGCAAGAGCAGCAAAATTCTGTCACTTCAGGGGGAGTCTCTGGTGGTGCCTCTGAACAGCACAACACAGCGAGGCACCTGAAAGCTCTGTCTGGGTTAATTAGCAGCACTGAGAAGCAGGCTATGCTAGCGAGGCAGAGCACTGCAGGGCCTGGCTGCTGCTGGCAGTGAGGTGCCTTGCTCAGAGAAGGGCCAGGTGCAGCACCGGGCTGTGCAGGATGCCCCTGGCACTGTAACAGAGCTTACTGGGCCTCAAGAGGAACCATTCCTTGGAGAGTGGGGACTGGGGAGTTTAGCTTCCAGCTGGTCCATAAAGTCTTCTATTTTAGACAGTGTGTTTCAGAGTCATTCTGCAACTCCCCCAAGTTGGAGGGAAGGAGGCTGAAGCAGGTCTTAGCTGAGTCATGTGTCATGGTGCCTCAAGATCTCTCCTTCCTCACTATGGATCTTAATAACCATGTTCCCACTTTCCCTGTACTTTTACATCACCAGCTTCATCTGTACTCCCACCTGCCCTCCCCTTCAACAGCCACTGCTTATCCCTCTTTTCTGCAGATGAACCTACCCTGGGTCATGAAGTCCAATCTTCTGCCATCACTGGGAACCCTGCTACTTGATCCCTTTACAGAGCTTTTATTTCTTTTCAAGGCTGGTGGGATCTTTCCTCCCTTTCAATCTTTGCTTCCACATACAGCCCAGGTACTTCTCACCTTCCCCACATTCCCTCAGGAAAGCCACTGCTCCTTGCCCACTCTTCTCCCCCTCTCTGTCTACTGAAGTGGGCTTCTGTCATTTGCAGCCAAGCACCTTGATTCAGGGTAGACTTTGGAATACGTGGCTTTTTTCTGATGATTGTACACCATTCCCCAGTGCTTTGGGATATCAAGCCCTGCAGCCTTCTGTTGAAGGTGGCTTCAGAATGGCCACATTGCGCTTCCCATCCCTGCTCTTATGGGTGCCCTACATGACTCCCACTATCAACATGACCAGTAGGACCAAATTCAAGACAAATGGTGTAAATCTAAGCTACTCTCTAATTTTTACAGTAGGCCTAAATTGGACCATTTCTGACTGAAACAGTAATGGCAAGAACAGTTTCAGCAACATCAATAACAGTAATTCTAGCCAGCCCTTTACTGTGCCTCTCCCACAGTTGTTAACACTACAGAAATAGAAAGAAATGCCATTTGCTACTCCCCAAGAAGGAACATTTCACCAGTGCAGCTGGGTCCCAGGGGAAAGAAAGCCAAAATGTGCAGAAACTATAATAAAATAAGACATAATGTAAAAGTTAATGCTTTGTGATAGACCACTGGCGAGGCTGTGGGTTGTCACAGCAACAGGACTACACACACCAGGCTGCACACTGGGGCTGCTTAAAGGCCATCATCCTGCTGCCCTGAGCAAACATGCCAGCAACTGTTTGCAGCCAGCTCCAGACAACATGGGACAAGGGAAAAATCAGTCCGGACTGATGCACGCCTTAAGATGTTGTCTACCAGCAGTTAAGCTGTAATTGTCCCAAAACCTGCATAGGTTACCTCAATCATCAGTGAAACGGCACAAAAACTCCTGCTTGGCCTTTAGCATTACTCCAGCTTTGGTTCACAATGAGTGCTGGAGAGCAGAGAGCAGACAGGTAACCTTCTGATTTTTCAGCTTCTGCTCTGGATATCCAGATGTCCTTGGACACAAGCTGGAGAAGCCTCAAGTCTACCATGACTTGCCTTCCTTCTCTTCAAGACCCAGGACCCAGGCCAGCCCAAATTAAATGAGTCTGTTATTTGTACATATCTCTATCTGCTTTGTTAAAAGATTGTGACAGTTATATGTAGCTATTTAAGTGGGGTGAGAGTGAGATTCTGAGTTGTTGATAGGCACTGGGTGAACATGGTAGCCAGTGAGTGATATCACAGAAAAATGGGAGGAAAGCCTCTGAGGGGCAGAGCAGCTCATGAACCTTTGTATGGAGCTACAGATATGAAAAAACTCCTGGCAGCCTAGTTCCTCTATGAACCAGAGGGAAAATTCTTCTGAGGCAGAACTGCATTTTAAGAGGATTGGATGGGAGACACTGCTTAGAGGGGGTGGCAGGAGTCAGTCTTGTGTCTGGAGCAGGGACATCCCTGTCATGGAAGTTTGCCTATGTTTGTATGAGCCTGTCCTCATGTGTTCAATAATCTTTCCCAGTTACCTCAACTGTCTTCAAAACTTATCATTGTCTGACACTTTATTGCTATTTATTCCTTGGCATGTAACTACCTACTACACCGTTCCCTCCTCACAGACCTTTTTTGTGTAATTCCTCTCCCTTGATAACTCTTCTCCAATCATGCATTCACCCCTTCCCCCTTTTGCTTTTTCTTCATTTCCCACCATGTGAATATCAATAAATTCCCAGATGTGCATTTCTTGCCAGACATTACCCATGGCCCAACAACAGAATGCATCTGTTCTTCTTACCCACCATAAACAAGGGTTTCCTGGCACAAGATACAGCCACTCTCCATAGTGCTCCAAAAAAAAAAAAATTTAAGTAGTTCTCCACCACAGCTCCGCCACTGTAAGTAACTGACATGTTCCAAAGAGAAATGCTGTGATTAGAAACATTAAATAATAACTTTTATTATAAGCTTTTATTTTGTGTTTTATGTAATGATCAAGATAAACAAAAAGTGAGCACAAGCATGGTCAGATAAAATGATCAGTAGTGTGCTCCAGAGCAAAATTGGGGCACAATTATACTTTAAAAGATTGTATATATTCTCTTTAAATTGCCTATTTTTAACCACACATAAATATAAACATGTTTAAAGAGCAATATTATGGTTGGAAAATCCTGTACTGAAGAGGATGTGCCAAAAAAAGAGCTGTCTGTGCCACTTGATTTACATCCTTTTGTTCTGCATTGCACGCTCACATGCTAATTGGTAAACAGGATCCTGCCTTATCAGGTGCCAGAGACAGCAGCTGCTGTCCAGAAAGATCAGGATGACGAGAATCCTGTTTCACCTGTTGAAGAAGAATTTGGTGAAAATCCTGGCTCAAAAGTCAGACTTTTTTAGATGAGAGTAGATGGCAGCCACAGTGCTGGGACCCAGTTAATTTTCAGGGAGAAAAATCGAGGAGGTACATTATTGTTGCAGAAAAAGGATAATCTTCTGAGGATTAAGATGACAAAAGCTGTCCAGAAGAGCTGAGGACTATTCCTGCTTCTACTGCAGAATTCTTCTGTGATGGCAGGCACAATGCTTTCATAGATAAGCAGCATCTCAGTATAGCACCTTCTGAGGCCTCATTTTCAGAACTGCTGCAACCAAAATCCACACAAGGTCTGCTCTGAGAAACAAGATACCAGCTGCTTTTTAACTATTCTTTCCAGAATATGCCAATCTTCTAACTCATAGAGACATTATATTTTCTAGTGCTATGAAGCACACATGTAATTGTGGTAAAAACCATAAAAGTACCTCCTAAGCCTGTCTTCAGATATTCTGAAGAAATTCCAATACCAGAAAGTAAGACTAGAGGATTCAAAGCTCTAGAAAGGGACAGAACCAGAGAGATTCAGCTGCCCCCAAACCAGACATCTAGTACCATTTTCCCATTTCCAATGCATTAAACTGAAGGACTCATGGGTATCACCTAAAGTCACCGTGCCTTTTTGGTGCTGGAGACCATAGAGAATATCCTAGGAAAACCAAACCAATCACTGCCAGCCAAAGGTCTTTTTTCCACAGTCTTTTACTCAGCTTTGCAGAAGAATACTAATTTCTTTGCTTGGTTTTTGCCCTTCCTTTTCTTGTCAGGACTGGTTCCCACATTTACCTACCCTAGTCTGACTCTCTCTCCCCAGCTTCTTCTCCAAACTCAGTATTTTGTAATCATGAGGTCTGTTGGCCTGTTTCTCCTCTCCTGATTCCTTCCCAGGTCCATATCTCTTCTTCCTGCCATACCAATTCTTAGGTTCATCTTTACTCTATGTGTGCACATTTACAGACCCACTACCACTAAACCTCCCATTTGACACAGATCCCTTCCCTACTACTTTTTTTTTTTTTTTTTGTCTAATCCCACTGAACATCCTTCCCAACCCTCCCTCCGACCTCCATTCCTAGTTTGTCTTGTGCCACTTCAGGCTTCTTCTGGCCTTCTATATCTGGCTCATATTGTCTATACCTCCATACCCCACGGCCGCTTAGAGGACAGTGTAGAGAGGCATCCCGCACTGAACCCTGGGGCCTGGCAAGCCTCAGACTGAAGAAAACAGGAGCGAGCACCGAAGAGCCATCACTCCTCCTGGTGCTCGAGGCTGGAACAAGTTCAGCTCTTCTCTGAAGGCAGCATATGAGCAGTCCGGTCACGCACAGCAGCTGCAGCAGGAGCACGGCGGGGCAGCAGAGCACACCCGGGCACCTCCGGCAGCACTGGACAAAGCGCACCCGGTGAGAATCAAATCTCCAGGAAATTTAGCAGTACTTCTCACATTTGGACCCGCCTAGCTAAGAAAACGAGGCGAGTGTGAGTATTTGGGGTCCGCACTGTCTGTGCTGCCTGTGTCTAAGCATACCATGAGTGCCATGAGTGCCAAGGACAGTGCCCCCACGGCCTGACTGCACGGACACGGCTGCCTCTGTGCTCCCACCCCTCGGCCACAGCTTCTCCACCTCTGATTGTCCCCGACACGAGCGCGGCGATCTGAAACTGGTAGCAGGTGCTGCCCCTTCCAAAACTCCTCTGCGGGAAACTTGGGAAGAGCTGAGGTTGTCGCTCCATTGGGTTGCGCCTGGTTAGTGGCAGTCGTGGGGCAGAAATCAAACGTTGCTGGAAAGAGTTGAAAATTTAAGGAATGCCAGGCATCATTTCCACGGGAGTGCCTCTCCCTCCTGCCGGTGCCTGTGTTTAACTGAGCGCGGCCCCTGCCGGACCGCTCGCTCTGCTGTGGGCTCGGGCTCAGCGCACAGGTCGGGGACTGCAAATCCAAGTGTCACTGGCACAGCAATGATTATAACCAGATGCTAATTGCTCGTTAATATATGCTAATCACTGCTGCATGCCAGCGCGAGGAGGCACTCGGCTGGAGCGGAGCTGCTCCTCTCCTCTCCTGGCAGCCTCAGCCCGGCGCCCAGAGCCGCCACCGCGCCCCCACGGCCGCGCTGTGCTCAGACCGCGCTCTCCTCCGCGGCCGCCATCCCGCTCCCGAGGCGAGGAGCGGCCGCTGGTGATTCCTGACTCCCCCGTGCTCCAGGCTTTGCCCCGCGGAGGTTTCCTTCAGCCGGGAGAGAAGCGCCTCCGGCTCCCACCGCGCCACGGCGGGCACCGGGGCTCACCCGCCGCAGGGAACCCAGCAGGGGCCGCCCCCGGCTGGAGAGGCGATGATGATGTTTTCTGCGGGGACGGGGACACCACACACACGTTCGAAACTTTAAAATCCGCTGCCCGAACACGTCTCCCAGGACGCGCCGCATGAGCAGCGCCGGGAGCGGGTCCCCTCGGCAGCCGCTGCCCCGGCCGGGAGATGTGCCCGCGGGCCGAGGAGAGCCGCACACGGGGCT